>CAVNYN010270507.1:0-33915 GCA_963692815.1 Nyctanthes arbor-tristis | reverse complement strand
CTCCTTCTGCGTCCCAGTCCTACAGGTGGACTCCCACTAATAGCCGGCACGCCCTTCAAGCATGAACTCTGCACATCTCATGCCCTGATTATCAAGGCATGAGATGTGGCGGAAGATCTTCTCAATAGACCTTATCCACTCTTGTGCGGCCAAGGGATTATTGCCACTATCAAACTTGGGCAGCCTGCTCCTACGGAACTGCTCAGCAATGGACTGGATGGGGTAACTTGAGCTACAGGAGCGCCTTGTCTGAGGTCTTGTACTACTTAGAGCAAATCCCTCATCAGGTTGGCTTGTGCATTTCCTCGTGCCATTTCCTTTACATAGGAATTCAAAAACGAGTTTATTTCCATTGTTATCAAACTATAACAAAAGCATTCATACATAACAAGTAAAACCATTCATCACCAATAAGGCAAGACGGAAACTTTGTTTCATTAACCACTAAATATCCTTAAACGAGGAGTACATAATGTCTTTAAATGAATGAATAAAACTGTAAACTGAAATAAATGCTATCATAAACTATAGTTTCCATCTATCTATCCTGCTACTATACTCATTTAGCCATCCATTTCCCCCATTGCCTGATGGTGGTGTGCTGGGGGTATAAGTAGGGGTGCTTCTGCCTGGTGGTGTACTTGGAATATACTCATAAGGCCCATACACTCAGGACTCTGCATCAGACACCTCGTGGTCCTCATCTAGCACTATCACCTCCTCATCCACAACTTCTTGCACTGGTTCGGGGACGGGCATTGACACAGGTGCCTCCTGTTGCATTACCAGCTCGTCACAGAAGGTCTGGTAATCAACATCCACCCCATGACGCCCTCTCAACTCCCAAAGCAACTAGGAAATCTGGGGGTGCTAGTTCTATGGAAAGGCCTATATCAAGTGACAAATAGAGTCTACACTGTGTCTTGAACCCACTGGCAATGGCTTCATGACGTGCCATGTTATAACCAAGTATATGTTCTGATACGGTAACTCAAAGCGCAAACCTATATGACAAGTACCTATGGAAGATCGTATAGGTCCTTGCCCTGAAGACTTGTGTCCTATCTCCTGTCATGGGTGCCATATCTGAAAAGTACTGTTTATGTAAAGTCCAGCTAAGTATTACTATTCTGTCAATTTAAGCTAATTTCGAGGACTAAGAAATCATTAAATCTTTTCTTTACTTAAAATAATTGTATATTATGCCAGTTATGCTCAAACTCGATTCTTTCGTAAAGTCGAATACAAGTCTTCTTTCTTAAATATCTGACTTACAAAGTCTCATAAATAATATGTATTCGACATAATATCATAAATACTTTCAAAATAAGTAATTATCTCAAACAATAAATTTTTCTTTTACCTTCAGAGTCAGCAGTGGAAGCAATGGCAGTGGCAACCTATAAAAATTCTTGACTTTATTTTAGTAAATTTTTTTTTTTTTTTTTGAAAAATTTTGCAAGTCTATAGACACGTAGACCTTTATCTGATACCAAGCTGTAATGCCCCCGAATTCTAAGCTCTCGAGACGTTAACAATATTTTCTTTCTTTTTAAAATAAATGAATTAAAAGCGAGTAAAATATGCGGAACATAATCTTGGAAATAATATCACGAAAAGCTTATTAATGTCAGGGAATAAGGAATTTAAATATATTCATGAACAAGTGAAAATGTTTAATTCATACCAAATTAAATTCTAAATTAATTCGATGCCACCACTGCTCAACGCCTCTCCTCTGATTCTGAACCGGTAAAAAGTTATAATTTATTATTTCATAGAAATACTCAGTAGTCTCAGCGCAAAGTAGTAAACTTACACCACAAATACACATATAAACATACATCTACACGAATATCCCAGGAAAGTTCTTTACTCAGAAACAAGCATCGTATGGTAAATGCAGGTTTTTGACTCTCGTCTCATGCTATAAAGCATATAAATACTAGCGCATAGTAATCAAGTATTGCATGCATATCATAAATATTCTCGTCTCGTTTCATCTTAAGCATAAAGCAAATAAGCTCACGCATATAATAAACACATAAACCACATATTCACACGCATACTTATAGTACAGATCAATTAATATTACGCATGTTTTGAAAAAACTTTTTCTAGAAAAGTGAGACTACCTTAAACATTGTGAGTTGGGCAACTTTTGCAAAATCTTACTTGCTTAAACAAAGATGGGAAGAACGTGGCTTTAGTTGTTGGATAGGAGTATGATAAAAATTGGATTTTCTTTTGTGAATTGAAGTGTATTCAACATGTGTAGTTGAATTGGAAAAGTAATGAAATTTGATTTATTTTAAGAGAGCTCTAATTAAATTGTATTTATATTATTAATTTAAATAGATTATTAATTAAAATAACAGAATTATTTGGACTTAAAATATTTTGTAACTAGACGAGCGTGAATGAAAACGAACTTTTAAAAATTGGCGAGATTATAGAGACATGTAATTATTTAATAAGATTCATTTCTAAAAATTTTCGGGCCGCTACATCGTCGATCCGATCCGATCCGCTATCGTGTGTCGGATCGCAAATTCTACTATGATTTGCTCCACCAATCCACAGATCGAGAATTTTTTCCTCAAACGAAACGGGTGTCCGTCGGGTTATGGAGCGGATCGGATTTTTCTGCCATCCCTACAAGAAATCATGTGGTGACAAAGATGTGGGCTAAAAGTTAGAAATAATGTCATATAGAAGACATATTAGTATTTGATTCACAGATAGTAAAACAAACCCATTACCATATGGTCCGTAATATAATTACTATTTTTATTAATAATCCTCCCTAATCTCATCAGTAAACTGTATTTTCTTGGAATAATCCATACGTTCAATTGATTCTTGATTCAATATACAAGCTATGATGCCTATGAAAGGAGTTAATCAGCTCAAATATGATGAAGGATTGTCCATGTTTCTAGTAAGATGGCTCCAGCTTCTTAGTTTGCCAATAATTCTAGCTAATGTTCTCTTTGTAAAAGGTGAAGTTTTTACTTGTCACTGTTGGATTTGATCTTAGAATGGTACTATATCCTAAAAAAGTTAAAAGCGTTCAGTCACAAGTTTGCCTTGCTTTTGTTTCGTCTTAATTTACCTTTTTCTATATTCTCGAGTGATACATTGTGAAAGCTCTTAACTGTCAATAAGAGCATTAATAAATTTCTTTTGATTGCTAACAGCCAAAAACATTATCCAACTGTGATCTCACATGCCTTGTAAACTGTGGTAAATTTCTCGTGCGGTTTGTTTTGGCTTGAGGTAATGAATGGGGTTTGAAAATTGGCCGTGTCATACAGGTATGTTAATGGGGAAAGTTAATGGAGGAATATTTTAGAGCTGTGGGGATCCCAGTCAAATGATGTATGACTGTCCGTACTTGACCAGATGCATTGCATGTAATGTTGGGTATCGGACATGCTTTATGAATACTAAGGAAAACGAAAACAAAGGGAGGTTGTTTTTTCGGTGCACTGAGTGCATCTGTGATCACTTCTAGTGGGCGGACGAGGCTGAAAACGACAATCCAACCTTTATTTGCGGTGAGATGACAGTCCAACCTTTATTCGCGGTGAGTCGATTAGTGGCTGGGGCAACAAAGATAACGGCATTGTGAAAGACGACGAGAATGATCTGTCTGAACTGATTGAGAAGTGTGCTTTCATCTCAAAGGAGAAGGGTGTTGGGATATCTCGTGAAGTGATCAAAGTAAATTTCAAGACACGGTCGAGCTGAAAGACTGTTGGGTGTGCCATTAGACGGTCGTAAGGAGATTGCATGTTAAACATCTATCCATGTTGTACTAACTAAAATGTGTCTTGCTCATGTAATGTTTCCCGTCTTTGTTGTCTTTTCCAAGTAAGAAAAATGGAAGTTGTTAACATGTATGATGTAGTAGTTTGCACTATTTGGTAGCATGGACAAGTGACTTATGGTATAAATATGTTGTTGCATGGACAAATGATTTAGTTCGCATCACTTTGTGCAGTTAAACCCAAATGTTGTCATTCTTAATCGAAATGTTATACGCATACAATGTGAGACACCCGTTATACTTATGCATGGTAATGGAGCATGTAAAAATTTCGACAGACTTACCCCTGAAAATCGAATATTTACACCCTGTGGACATGTCACAATTTTAACAAAACAAATGAAATCTATTGAATACAAGCCACATTCATATCCAGCATCATGAAATCCACTCCCATTCGTTATGAAATCAACTCCATCTCAACGTACATCCAACACAAACCCATCACATTGCCAAAAAGTGACTAGATATGCAAAACTAAATAGCATGGTATCAAACTACATAACATGATAAGCAAGTCACATATTACATAATAATCCTTATTTTCACTTAACAGCCTCAGAACAACGGCTCATAGTCACCCGGACGTGGAATCCCACCTAGCTAGGTTGCTAGTGTATTTCATGACACCATGTTAAGGTAACCTGGATGTAAGGAAAAGAGATTATACGAGTACCACATACGGTGAACCTATATTTGCAAACATAATAAAACACCTAGGTACTAGTGTTTCAAGTATAAACCTTACCTACCCAAAAAACTCGTCCCCGGATAACCCGCCGATGCATTAATCCAAGGTATTACTATCGACTGTAGGGTCAACAAATCCGTCTTCATTAACACCTTCATTGGCATCAAATGTCATGGTTGGTCGATATGGTTCAACTTGGTCATCCTCCGTGCACAGTATTTTGACCATTGTCACATGATGTCCAATGTAAAGGGAATGGACCATACATTCAAGTATTAAATATTTAGTAAACATACCTCGCCTGAGCATGTTCACATGTACGACGGTGATGGCCAACTGCCTTGCACGTACTGCATCGTTGAACCCCCTGTGACATGGCCTTCTCCCGAGCTGGTTTTAGACGCTTGCCTCCCACTTTGAACCATGACGACTGGGGTCTCGGATGACGAGTCTTTGCTGTGTATCGCTCTGGACACTCATCTCTCGCTCATTGCATGGGCCGTCGTCACCGTCTGGTAGTAGCGGATACACTTCGTCAAAAATGCCATCCAGCATTGATGTCTCTGCCTCCGTCAACGCTGCTTTGTCAATCAGTCTGCGATGCTTCTCGGCCAACTTTCGGCTACGCTCTATGTACCCATGAACCTAAAAGTGGGCCGGTGTGACACGGAACACCATGTTTGACTTTGCATCCTTTGTCCAACGGCGCAATATGTAGTTCTCCGGTAATTCCTTTCACTCGTATATACGTGACTCTGGCGTACTTCCATTCACTGTACATATGTACATATCACAACTTGGAAACTCCTTCTGAAACTTGAAAATTGCCTTCGTATACCTCTCCGCCATCTGCACTTCTATTAGATACGATGTGGCAGGGGCAATTCTTTCCTCCAAATCAATGTGATCAGCCTCAAGCTCCAAGTGTCTTTGCCGCTCGAGGGGCCCATTTGAACCTCGTGTACATAGTATTAGCCATACTAGCCAAGAAAACATTATTCACAAAGGCTGGAACCCAACGATGCCACAGTTCGTACATATCGCCGAGCCAATTATTCGATCTCAAATGGAGTGGTTGACATAAGCTCAGCCCAACGCCTCTCAAACTCAACCACTGACTCTGAGCTCCATATATAGCCCCATAGCTTCTCGACATGCTCCCGGTGTACGCACAACCGGTGTACTGTGTTAGGGAACACCCACCTGACAGCTGTGGCAATGGCACTGTCTTGATCAGTAATTATCATTTTTGATGGCCATGTCCAGGCACAGCATCAGCAAATTTTTCAAACAGCCACTGAAATGACTCCGTGTCCTAATTAGCTAACACACCACATCCAAACACAATACTTTGCTTATGATTGTTAACTCCAACAAATGGGCAAAACCACATTTCGTATTTATTGGTATTGAACGTTCTATCAAAGACAACAACATCCTCAAAACACCCATACGCGTTTCTTGCTGGAACATCAGCCCAAAAGCACCTCAGAAACCGATCCTTGCTATCTTGCTCATAGGCATAGTAGTAGTTTTCATTAGTTTGCTTCTCTGACTCCCATTGATGAATAACTGTTTCTGCATCGTGTCCTGTGACTGTTGCCCGAACATCCCGCTAATGGTTTCTTATGTCTCTCTCGAGACAACCAACAGATGATCGCCCTCCTGAGTCAACCTCTAACAACCTATGCAACTGGGCAGTTGACAAGTTTGCTTCAGAGAACTGCTGACTAAGCTTCTTCTTTGAACCTGACACTTTGCGATGAGAGCACAGAAAGTGGACTTTTCACGGAGTAGCTAAAAGATGGTTATGCTTAGGAATAAACTCACTGACTAACCACCCGTCTCCTTCTTTGTTCAGGGTTACTCCCATCCTCACTTGACATCATGTTCTGAAGTCGCCCCGAACACGTTCACCTGAGCGCTCCACTGTTTGTTTCAACTTGTTTTGATATCGTATGTCTTTTTGCCCTTTCTTATTACACATAAACATTTTCCAAGCAGTTTCATTTTGTACATTCCGTTTCACATTCCCAACCCTGACACTAAACCCGGCCTGCCCTGCATATTCATTATAAAACGAGTACCCTTCATCAGCTGATCAAAACTGCTACCTAACTTGTGGCACTGCATTGGCAGGCACGTCCGGAACAAATATCGCATCACTGCGTCTATTTCTACACATGAAGGTTATAATATTACTTGCCAAACAACAAAACTGGAAATTATAAGTATTTAATTCTGCACCTTGTACTAACTAACTATTACACCCAACCATATATTAACATCAGCCATTATGCAAGAAACTACGTGTACCTTTTCCAGTAGTTGGCTCCTCAACATTCCGTGAGGGTGGTTCTATCACTGATTGTGAAGTAGCCATTGTCTAAGGCCTTCACTGCCTCACAAGTGCTTACTAGTTGCCTACATCGTAACATAATAGCCTTATTATTAATGCTAAACACAAAACTGCTTGCACAAACACTGAGTCTCTCATTATAACAACATCACAATGAAAGGGAGAAGATTATGTTGTAAACTTTCTAGAGGCAAAATTGATTATAGATACATTATAATCATATGATAATAATACTAAGGTATTGTTTTAGAAGTTGAATATGCTACAATTATTCATAACTTAAAGCGATGCAGACTAAACGAGCCTCAGTACATTCATGTAAAATTGCATTTCACTATAATAACCATAAATTTTCAGCACATTTAACAGCCTTGAAGCCGAGTAATTATCGGTAATCTTTAAATATAATAGTACAAAGATTATGTTGTACACTTTCTATTTTATGCAGCCTCATTACACCAAACTCACATTTGATGGAGTACTACTGGATGTTATAATTCACCTCATTCTTCATGTTGACTTATTTTTTCATTTCACTAGCCATCAAACGCGGTGTTGTTATGCCATCTTAGACTAAAACTTTATGTTTTCTTTGACTTTAATACTAAAAACAATGAGTTTACAAAATACTTAGGTTGCCCATACCTAAATTGAAAAGCAATTAACTTACTAAAATTGGGGTATACATTTGAGAAGTCATAATAGGGACACACTATTCAATAGTTTCACCACACAATTTAAAGAATGAAGATTATTATTACTATAATCCTAATTTTTTTCAAAATGAAATACCAGGAATTAAACATTATATTACATTACCTCTACTCCCATTCATTCTAAATTCACATTGTAGTTCACTTTCAAGCTTCTTATATCTCCTTCTTCTGTTACTATTATACTTTCACTAACCATCAACCACCAGTAATTTAAGCATTAAATCTATTCATCCCTTTTAAAACCAAAAAACAATAAATCCCACAACCAAACAAAGAAAAAAAATTAAAGAAACCATTTAGCCAGAGAACCAAAAGAACAGCAGTCAACAGCGGTGAAGAATTTCTATTCTTCTTCTTCTTCAGTTAGTTTTCACTTTCAGTAACCTTCAAACAACCAATAATAATTACTCCATTATACCTCTCCATTCCTTATTAAAACCAAACAACAATAAATCCATTCAAAAAAAAAAAAAAAGGCAGAAACAGTATCCGAACTCCAATGTCTGCAAAGGGAAAACATTAGTCACCTTACCACGAACGGAGGGTAGCTGGTCTGTAGAGGATGGTGGTTGTAAATTTCTGAGGATAGGGAACAGGGCAGATGAGTGCTCTGGACCACCGGCGACGCTCACTACCGAGAAATTTGGTTCATTTCGGCCAATGTGGTTCGTCTTTCCTCTGTACCAGGCGCCGGTTGGGGACGGTCGGTTATGGTAGGTGGCGACTTCTGTTGGGCGGATCCAGCCATAATGATACCCAACTTAAACACAAGACAAAAGTTGGAGGATAAATTAAGGAATTGGCTGAATAAAAATTAGAAGCCTTGAAGACACAAAATCCTAAGTCAAATTGGATTTAGTTTTGTTCAATATATATGTGTGTGTGTGTGTTCAGGAATGCATGTGTGGATGCGAAAAAGAAAAAGAACACGGAAAATGGGAAAAGAGGAGAAGACACGAAAAGGCAGAGAAACAAATTTGCTCACATTCACGCATGGAAGCAGAGGAAATAAGATGGAAAAGTCAGCCTTTTTTGCTCATTGATTGGAAGTAGATTTTTGACGTCTATTTGGTATTAGTCTTCTTCAAGCGCTGGTTTCTCCAAGTTAATTCTTGGAACGAGTTAGGTGATATTTTCTTCATCTCTTATTATTGATTATTAGATTCCATCTATTATTAGATGAGTTATTTGTGGTACCAAGAATATTGTTCTTGACGGTGTTTGCGTGATTGTGGTAGTGTGTGATTACCTCTTGATTTAAGGTAATAATCTTGAGAGGATAAACATTGTATTCCAATTATTCTTTGGTGATAGTGGAGTTGTCGGTTTGCCCCGTCGATTTTCCCTTCTCATTGGAGGGTTTTACGACGTTAAATAATTCTTGGTATTATTTACGTTTCCGCACATATATTATTATTTGATATATTGATTGCCTATTTTAATCACACAGGTTTAGGGAAATTGATTAAATTCCCAACAACTTCAACGGCTTGTGCTTTTCGGCGGGGAGATAGAGAGAGAGAGAGAGAGCTGAAATGTGGGTCTAGGGGAGGGAGATGTGGGTTTCCAGGTAAGGATTTGGGGGTTTCTTTGACACCTTTACCATCGGTTTCGCTTCACTGTCGGAATCGGGTTACCGGTTGCTCTGGAAATGTCTGGCATTATAGAGAGATAGGGGGTCAGTGAGAGAGTGGGTTTGGAGAGAGAATGAATGCATGAATGTATGCACACACGGAATCATGACATGAGCCAATTCAAAGGTAGCAGTAGACCTTGTGTGAATAAATTTGGCATTAAATCATTGAAATGTTTGCTGAAAAATTGATAATTGTACAAAAATGTGGATTTTAACGATGAAGAAGTTGACATGAAAAATTCAATAGGCTGCATGTTCATATTTGAGATTTGATTAGACCGTTAATGAATGTGTGACATTATTGCTAGAATGGAAGAGAAGAGGTTACCAAGTAACTATCGCCTCATTCACACCAGTCACAATTTAAAAGGCATAGGACTGATTTTTAGTAACATATAGGCAAATAGTTGTACTCAATTTTTGGATTCACCTCGATTCATTCTGTTTGACCAGTAGAACACATATTTATTCAACAAATATAAAAGCAGAAAGAATCCGTATTTCAAATTTGTTTATAATTTAAAATTGATATATAGACTCTAATAAACAATGATAAACTCAACAAAAAAAAAAAAAGAGAGAGAGAGAGAGGGATATATCCTATATGCAATCGATTAGTGATCCACTTGGTTCACGAAGTAGTGAATTGGTGAGCTAAGCTTAGAGAAAAGAAATAGGCAAGCCATACACTGGCTAGACTACTTGGCTTCCTTACTTTCACTATTGTATGTTGTGTATGTTAAGGGTGAAAGGTGCAGCCCATAGTAAACCTTTTTTTGTCTTCCAGTTTTGCCCTTTATCTTTCTCTTTTTCAAAGGCTTGCCACAACAATCATTTTTCCTCTATTTTCTGCAACACGGTTTATTTATTGCTACACAATCATTTACTGGTAAATTTAGTTTCTTTTCCTCTATTTCTTCTAATGGAATTATTTTGTTTATATACTTTGTTTTATGGATTTACAAAATATTTCTTTACCAATCTGTTAAAATGAAACAAAAACCTGACATTGGAAAAAACTTTGATTCTATCTCCTTATTCTGCTTTTAAACAACCCACAAAAGTTGAGTGAAATCTGAGAATATTTACAAAAACAACAACCAGAGGGAATAATAATATGGGGATATCTGTTGTACTCTTTTGTATAAAGCTTGTTTGTTTCATCAGTAGGTGTTTAATATCTAATGTTGAAACATTTATTCCATCCAGTCTTTACTTTTTTGGCTATTTAGAAACATAATCGAACCGAAGAGAAGAACAGTTCTACATGTTCTCATAGTTAATTAAAGATACTAATAAAATAACAAAGGGATTCGTGCCTCGACATTATATGTCTTGTAAGGTCGACTCAGGTAAATGACACTTAATTGATTATGAAAAACTATTAAGCTGTTTCTTTCAATCTGTAACGATATAAACCTATACTGTATTCAAATTAATAATTTCATTATGAGAATGAAGTAAAAACAAATAAGAATTATTCGGGTGAAAAGTTTTATATTTATTAAATATTTTTGCTAAGAATAAAATTAAATGAACTTTTTAAGTTCGTATGGAATTAGAAACAAATGTTATAGGTATCGCATTGTGTAATGATTCAATTGAAAATAAATTGATAAAAATAATTTGGGGGTATGGATAAATGTTATGTACATTCTTTGGCAAAAGCTAGGCTAGAACAGAAAACAACATTTTCTAGGAAGATTTATCCTAATGGGTTTAAGTTTTCACAAGTATTACAGTTACATCTGTGCCCCTAGATATTGCAAATGACTTCTTTAGCTTTCGAAAAGCTTCACATTTTTTCACTTTACACTGTTGATGTGTTGGGCGGGTCCAGTCCATGATGTTATCCAACTTAAATACAAGACAAAAGTTGGAGGATGAATTATATAATTTGGCTAAATAAAATTAGAAGCCTTGAGGGACACAAAATCCTAGACCAAATTAGATTTGGTTCGTTTAATATATATATATATATATATATGTTGATGCATGTGTGAGAGGCAGAAAAGAAAACGAAATACGGAACAGGAGAAAAAGTCAAGCGGCGAAAGTCGAAAGTCGCACGAGAAACGACAAAGCAGGACAACAATTTCACACAGAAATTCACGCACGAAATTGAGAGAATTGGAAGGAAAAAAAGGCAGAAGCAAAAGTCTTGCAATTCTCGCACGTCGATCGAGAAGATTAGAAGGAAAAAAAGTCAGCCTTTCATATATTGCTTGGAAAGAAGTTTTTGACGTTTTATTCTGGGTTTGTCTTCTTCAAGCAGTGGTTTCTCCAAGTTAATTCTTGGAACGGAGTTAGGTGATATTTTTCTTCATCTCTTGTTATTGACAATTGGGTTCCATCTATATTGTTAGATGAGTTATTTGTGGTGCCAAGAATATTATTCTTGACAGTGTTGTGTGATTGTGGTAGTGTGTGATTACCTCTTGATTTAGGGCGATAATCTTGAGAGGATAAACGTTGTATTCCCATTATTATTTGGTGATAGTGGAGTTGTCGGTTTGCCCCGTCGACTTTCCCTTCTCATTGGAGGGTTTTACGACGTTAAATAATTCCTGGTGTTATTTACGTTTCCGCACGTATATTATTATTTGATATATTGATTGCCTATTTTAATCACACGGGTTTAGGAAAATTGATTAAATTCCCAACATGATGGACATCAATGCATTATATTCCCCACGTAACATGGATGAAAGATAGCAATTTGTAAGAGTGAAAGTAAAAGTATTTCAATACTTTTACTTAAAGAGAAGAAGGCATTTTGTTCTCTCTACGCTCCATTGATCTCTCATACAACCAAGCATCCCCGCAATTTCTTGGTATCAAAGCTTTAGGATTTCCACATACCCATGACGGTGGCCATGCAATGCGATTGTCGAATTTGAAGATTAAGTTTCTTCATGTTGGGATCCCATTTAGATAGCATTACTTTAACCCACAAAATCCAAACAAGTAGCCATGTAAAATAATACATCCCTGCCGCCATGTAAATAATGCATCCCTACCTTTTGTATTGTTAGTGTCATTATTTTAGAGAATTACTCATTAGTATGTTTTGCTCATCTTTTATTCTTTGATGCTAAAAAATTATGATGATCTTTTTGAAATAGATCGAATCTTGTATAGATGGGTTTTAAATGATCTTTGGTGCAATACATACTTTAGTGATGTGTGTGTGTCGAGAAAATTTTAAAGTTTGCCGATCTTAGCTAACTATTCCTATTTGGAAATATTTTTATGGCATTTCAAGCTTGATTTGCTTAAGATTATTTTTCTTTATTGGTTTTTGGACAGAAGTAAATCATTACACTGCTTTAATTCATGGATGTTCAATGACTTTCTTACCAGAAAAATTTGTCTCAAGATCCTAACTTACAAAAAAAATATCTTCAATCTAATTAATAACAATGTGTTAGGTATTTTACTGGTGATGATGGTTGTTGGATTGAATTAATTCCATAGGCAAAAGCCTTTGATTGGAAAAACGTTAACGTGTCAAAAGTGTCGCCCAAGTCGATATCAGACCAAGAGTGTAGTGTCAAATTGTAGCTACTTATTTGTAGTTGCTTTATGAGACTTCCCAAATATAACCTATTGACTCTAGTTGGTAACTATATTATATGATCAATGATTTACCTTTCTAAGACGGTTGGGATTGCTGCATGATTTAGGAAGATTGCATGAATTGATTTTTATTTGGACATTGGCTGACTTCTTTCCAAAGTGACTATTTTTCCCACTATTATAAACTAGGGCTTTTTATTCATTCTTAACGACCATAGCAGCCGTGCATGACTCTTTGCCTTTGTGTTCTTCTTGATAAAAACAATGAGAAACGTTCTTTTTTAATTGGTCAATTATGCTACCATTAGTGTTCTTTAGGGTTATTGTTTTGGGTCACTCTTGGTTGAAAAGGAGACTCATTGTTGGTGACTATTGACACATCTGAGCCCTGATCAAATCTTGATTCCATCTTGGCGGAGAAGACGAAGACATAACCATATTTATAAGCTTTCTTGTTTTCATAGCATTGGTGTAATTCTTGAATTGTAACTCTTTTCTAATGATTTCTTGCAAGGGTTTTACGTCTACAATTGGTATCAGAGACTTGTGCTCAATCTAGGAGCAAGGAATCAAAGGAATTTGGCCGGAAAAACAAGGAAGGCAACCGGAAGTCACAAAACCCGTATCTGCAACTGGACTTTTGACCAACCTCCGGCAAGAATTCTAGTGATCTGAGCACACCGTTGGATTCAGAAGACCGAGAGCTTTCAGCGATGGTAGTGCGAGATCGGAAGAGGTGGTCCGGCGGAGGTCTGACGACGACGAGTGCAGTGAACACGTCGAAACTACAGGAAGACGTCACGGTGCGTGAGGGCACATGTGACGGTATCTAGCAATATGGTTAGTGGTGGCGGACTGGTCTCGTCATAAGCTTTCTGTTGGTACCTAGTTTGTTATTTTTCAAGATCTATACAGTGAGCAGAAACGTGGACAGTTTCTAGTCCGTGCGAGGTATATCTTTAACCCTTTGTTTTTTAGTACTACCTTTTAGTTGGCCATCGTGTGGGGTGGTCTTTAGGCTTGTGGGACTATCGTGGCTCGATAGTCATTACTTTTGGTAGAGGTTGTTAGGGTTTATTAGATATTGATTGTGCTTTCGATATTGAAATTTGTGGATATTGTTGTGGTTTTTTGTTGCTTTCAGAATACTTTCGTGTTGCTATTCTTGAATTTATTTACCGCTGTTTTAACTGGCTTTTAACCTTCCCTTGACCTGAGAACACGATTCTCACGGAATCCTGGGAGTTAAGGGTTTTTAGCGGGTTTTTTATTGTTGTTTTATATTGTTTGTTAAGTGATTGTTTGTGTTAGACATTAATTGCTTCTTGTGCTTTTTGATATGTCAACTCATTTTTCGCTTGCACTGTTTGACGGTAAAAACAACTTTTCAATATGGCAATAGAAAATGAAAGGGATTTTAGTGCAACAAAAGGTTTCAAAAGATGTTGATAATTCTTTTGCCGCTGATCTTAGTGCTGATAAAATAAAATAAATTAATGAAATTGCCTATTCTTCTATTATTTTAAATTTACCTTATTCTATTTTGCGAAAGGTCGCTAAACACAAAACAACTGAAAACATTTGGAAAGAATTAGAAAAATTATATCTTGAAAAATCCGTTCCAAATAAAATTTTTCTCATGAAAAACTTTTTTAGTTTCAAAATTGATCCCTCTAAAGATTTGATTGATAACCTTGATATTTTCAATAAACTAGTTCAAGATATTGTGAATTGTGGTGAAACAATATCTGATGAGTATAAGGCTATCATTTTATTGAATGCTATTCTTGATATGCATAAAGATGTCAAGAATGCTATTAAATACGGTAGGGATATTCTTTCTTCTGATATTGTGATTGGCGCTTTGAAAAGTAAAGAAAGGGAAATGAAACTTGAAAGAACTGGAGGGATGAATGTTGAAATGCATATGGTAAGGCGTGGAAAGTGGAAGTGTCAGAATAATTATGATTCTGACGACGATGATAGAAGAAATGGCAAAGGTAAATCGGCGAAAGGTAAGACCTGATAATATTGTGGCAAAAAAGGACACTTTAGCAGGAAGTGTCCGGATTTAAAAGCGAAAGGTAAGGAAAAAGTAAAAACTGAAGCTAATGTGGTTGTTGCCTCGTCGAATGACGATTCGAGCGAGACATATTATGATATTGTACATTAGCTGTTTTTGCTTTCTAATTTTTGTGCCTTTAAATTTGTTGTTTTAATGCATGTATGATTATGTTGCATTTGTTTGGATAAATGTATTTTTAATCTTGTTGCACTGATGTTAAAGGTTGTTTGGGGTGATATGTTTTTCTTATCTGTAAATCCTAGCGGGGTAGGGAGCTTTGCTGTTAGCTTTGGTTATCTCATTGGGTGGAGGTTTTTGAGTGCTTCGTTGTCTGAGATGAGAGATAAAAATATTTATCACATATATAATCTTTAGCATGTTTGTTTTTGAGTGAATGATTGGTGAGTACTGATATGTGGTTTACTCTTGATTGTTCTGTTTTGTATTTTAAGCATTGGTTGCTTGGCAATCTTGGTGATTGTGATTGTAGCTTAGATTTTTGTGACAGGTTCTTGGCCGGGTCAACAAAAATCTGGTAAGGGTGTAAATCCTTTTTTATCGAATACCTTTTAATTTTAAATTTTTAAACTTTGTGTTTTGTTCGCAGGTTTATTAGGAATCAGGTGGAGGTTTGTTAGATATTTTACTACCTAATAAACCCCAGGCGATGATGGTTGTTGGATTGAATTAATTCCATAGGCAAAAGCCTTTGATTGGAAAAACGTTAACGTGTCAAAAGTGTCGCCCAAGTCGATATCAGACCAAAAGTGTAGTGTCAAATTGTAGCGACTTTTTTGTAGTGTCTTTATGAGACTTCCCAAATATAACCTATTGACTCTAGTGGGTAACTATATTATGTGATCAATGATTTACCTTTCTAAGACGGTTGGGATTGCTGCATGATTGTGGAAGATTGCATGAATTGATTTTTATTTGGACATTGGCTGACTTCTTTCCAAAGTGACTATTTTTCCCACTATTATAAACTAGGGTTTTTTATTCATTCTTGATGACCATAGCAGCCGTGCATGACTCTCTGCCTTTGTGTTCTTCTTGATAAAAACAGTGCGAAACGTCCCTTTTTATTTGGTCAATTGTGCTGCCATTAGTGTTCTTTAGAGATCGGAAGAGCGTGTGTAGGGAAAGAGTGTAGGCAATGGTGTGACTGTTGAAACATCTGAGCCCTGATCAAATCTTGTTTCCATCTTGGCCGGAGAAGACGAAGATATAACCATATTTATAAGCTTTCTTGTTTTTCATAGCATTGGTGTAATTCTTGCGGGAGGTATATCGCTTGCACGGGCTGCCAACCTCTATTGTGTCAGACAGGGACACAAGGTTTGTAAGTCATTTCTGGAAACTGGCTAATACAGTATTGAATTTCAGCAGTGCATATCATCCTCAGACAGATGGTCAGACTGAGGTAGTTAATCATTCTCTTGGTGATTTGTTACGAAGCCTTGTGGGTGACAACATTCGTTCATGAGAAGGTCGATGTTGTGGTGCAAGACAAGACATTAGCTTATCTAGACGGCTTTGACAATTTTTCATAACTTTTGCACTTGGTTTCTGATTTTCGCCGATAATGCCATTCTGGAAAGCTCGTGACGAGACGAATAAGACTCGTCGCTTTGCCATGAGATATGATGGATTTTGGGCATTTGAGGTCGTTTCGAGTGTCAAAACTGTATTTTACTATATTTTTGTCATGCTTTTCTTATTTTCGTTATTTTCTTTGTAAGCCCGGCCCAGTAAGGGACCGCTGGCCCGTCTAGGGTTTCTATTTATTTCATCTTGTAGGGTTTTTCCCATTGATTAACTTCAAATAAGAATTGAGTGTTTTCAATTTGCAATCTTATTTCGTGAGTTGAGTGCATTGTGGACTACGGTCTGCATCAGTTGGTATCAGAGCCTGAGTCATGCCGCCGCTAGGAAGAGGTAGAGGATGTGCTCAAGCAAACCGGAGAGACGATATTGAGTAGTTACGACAATAGATACAGCTATTGACTGAACAGATAGCAGGGTTAATGGAAATCGCTGGCCAGTTTCAGGGGGCTGCGGGTGCCCGTGCACCTGCGGTCATTCCTATCCATTTTTGGAGGAAACCGATGGTAATGATGTCGGTTCTACTGATCTTGGTTCACATCAAGCGCGGAGGCGCCATCAGGAGGTGGCTGGCAACTCTCGCCAATGGGAATCAGGGTTCAAGGTGGAAATCCCTTAATACAGTGGAGGATTGGAAGCCGATGAACTTTTAGATTGGCTTTGTACAGTGGATGATATATTTGAGTTCATGAAGGTCCCAGAAGATAAGAGGGTGTCATTGGTGGCGACACTTTTTTGTGGAAGGGCGGCAGCATGGTGGCAGCAGTTGAAGGCGAGCCGTGAACGAAGAGGAAAGACGAAAATACGTGAGTGGAGTAAATTTAAGAAACACCTGAAGGAAGCCTCCCTTCCCTTCCATTATTCACGTTCTCTTTACCAGCGGCTACAAAACCTGAGATAGGGGTCTCGAACTATCGATGTTAATACAACAGAGTTCTTTCAATTGGTTACGTGGAATGATCTTGAGGAATCCAAGGACCAGATGGTGGCTAGGTTTATTGGTGGCTTCCGCTTACCCTTCCAGGACACGTTGAACATACTAGCCCCAGTGTCTGTTTTTGAAGCTCATCAACGGGCCTTGCAATTGGAGAAGCAATTGAATCGACACATGAATCAAGGTGGGGTGAACAACACTATTGGTGGCGGGCGTGGACAGCCGGCACCCCCGTCTTCCGATCTCTCTCAGTCCCTTAGCCCTTCTTGGGGACGAGGTGCAACAAACACTAATTATGGCTCTCATGTGGGTGGATTGAATGCAGGAGGTAGAGGTGGTGGTGGTTTGCGTTACTATGGATGTGATGGCATGGGTCATAGACAGTCCGAGTGTCATACGACAAACCACAATCAAGGCCGTCCTGGTTTGTTGTTGGGAAGTGGGACATAAGAATCAGCTCCTGTCATCCCAGAGACTGGTGTTGCAAATGAGGCCGTTCTTGAAGGGGATACTGATCCATTGTTGGTAGTTCGGCGTTCTTGTCTTACCCGGAAAGGAGTATAGGAAGATGTGCAGCGTCATAATATCTTCCAGTCGACCTGCACCGTTGGAGGAAGGGTTTGCAAATTCATCAATAATTCATCATTGATGGGGGAAGCTGCAAGAATGTCATCTCTTCGGAGGCAGTGGCTAAGCTTGGTCTAACACAGGAAGCACACTCACATCCCTATACATTGGCTTGGCTAAAGAAAGGTACGACATTACAGTGAGCTTTCGAGTGCTTGTTACATTGTCTATTGGTGCTGTCTATAAAGATAAAATTTGGTGTGATGTTATTCCTATGGATGCGTGTCATATATTATTGGGTAGACCATGGCAGTACGATAAGGATGCTATCTATGATGGTCGAGCCAACACATACAGTTTTATGTTCCACAGAACGAAGGTTGTTTTACTACACTCAAAGAAGTCTCCTTCTCCTTCTGTTGGGGCCAGTAACCACCTTCCAATCCGAGGGTTATTTGAACAGCAGATGTTGTCTGCTAAATTGGTTTATCTATTAGTACAGGCAGAAGTGACTTCGAATGACGTGTCAGAACTTCATCCTCGAGCTATTACCATACTTGAGGAATTATCTGATACATTTCCAGATGAGTTACCAAATGGACTTCCTTCCCTATGTGACATCCAACATCATATTGACCTTGTTCTAGGTCTTCTCTACCTAACCGACCACACTATAGGATGAGTCCAGTAGAACATGTGGAGTTACGTAGACAGGTTGAGGAATCGTTAGCTAAGGGGCATGTGTGGGAAAGTCTTAGCCCATGTGCTGTTCCTGCTTTGTTGGTCCCCAAAAAAGATGGTAGGTTGTGAATGTGTGTTGATAGTCGGGCAATCAACCATATTACAGTGAGGTATCGGTTTCCTACCCTGTGGTTAGATGATTTACTTGACCAGTTGGGTGGTTCTACTGTATTCACCAAACTGGATTTGAAAAGCGGTTATCACCAGATTCTGGTTCGGCCAGGAGATGAGTGGAAAACAGCATTTAAGACTCGTGAAGGGTTGTTAGAGTGGCTAGTGTTGCCTTTTGGGCTTTCCAACGCGCCTAGCACCTTTATGCATATCATGAATGAGGCCCTGCAGCCTTTTATTGGTTAGTACGTGGTTGTGTATTTTGATGGCATACTTATGTACAGTCGGTCAGTTGACGATCATGTGCAACATTTGCGGGATGTTTTGACTGTTTTGCGAAGGGATTCATTTTTTGCAGCTAGGAAAAAGTGTCTTCTTTACGGATCGGGTTTTATTCTTGGGGTACATTGTTTCAGCTGCGGGGGTCGAGGTCGATTCCGCTAAGGTTGAGGCGATCCAGAAGTGGCCCCAACCTCGTACCATGACTGAAGTGAGGAGTTTTCATGGATTGGCATCTTTTTATTGATGTTTTATACCTCATTTCAGTTCTGTGATGGCTCCATTGACAAACTACATGAAAGGGTTGGATTCTCAGTGGACAGATGAAGTAGAGCAGGCTTTCCTTGCTATTAAGGAACGCCTAACATCTGTCCCTATTCTTGTTCTTCTAGACTTTAGCAGGCCTTCCGCCTTGCATTGTGATGCTTCAAAGATGTGTATTGGTGCTGTACTTAGTCAGGATGGTCATCCAGTTGCTTACTTAAGCCAAAAATTAACAGGTGCTCGTGGTCGTTATAATACTTATGATGTTGAGTTATATGCAGTAGTTCAAGCTGTTCGGCACTAGAGGCATTATCTTTTCCAGCATGAGTTCATTTTGTACATTGATCATGAGGCATTAAAACATTTGACCACTCAAGATTTCATTTCTGCTTGCCATGCCTCGTGGATATCTTACTTGCAGCAGTTT
Source organism: Nyctanthes arbor-tristis (assembly GCA_963692815.1). Lineage (NCBI taxonomy): Eukaryota > Viridiplantae > Streptophyta > Magnoliopsida > Lamiales > Oleaceae > Nyctanthes > Nyctanthes arbor-tristis. The sequence goes on along the minus strand of CAVNYN010270507.1, from coordinate 14,109 downwards.
ACCTTTGTTCTTAAACATCAATCCGGTGCAGTGAATAGGGTGGCAGATGCACTAAGTCGGCGGCACAGTTTGTTGGGGCGCATACAATTTTCAGTTTTGGTCTTTGACACTTCTGCAAAACTTTGTAGCTCTGATGCATATTTTAGCCCTACTTTGCAAGCAGTTCAGATAGGCCAGAGTTCCCAATTTGTTTTGGATGGGGGATTTTTGTTCAAGGGTGTCCAGTTATGCATTCCTGATTGTAGTCTACGTTTGAAAATAGTTTCTGAATATCATGGTGAGGGCCATGTTGGACGTGACCGTACAACGGCTTTAATTTTGGCATCATTTTTCTGGCCCACAGTCCGCTGGGAGGTTTCTAGATTTGTGGTCAGATGCCACACATGTCAGACCGCTAAGGGACGAGCTACAAATGCAGGGTTATACTGTCCACTTCCTATCCCTGATATGCCTTGGACTGATATTAGTATGGACTTTGTTGTGGGGCTGCTTCGTACTCAACGAGGCCATGATTCTATCTTTGTTATTGTGGATCGGTTTTCCAAAATGGCTCATTTCGTACCGTGTAAAAACACGACTGATGCGGTTAATGTGACTGTTTTATTCTTTCGGGAGATGTACCGCTTGCACGGGCTACCTACCTCTATTGTGTCGGATAGGGACTCAAGGTTTGTAAGTCATTTCTGGCGTAGCTTGTGGAAACTGGTTAATACTGCATTGAATTTCAGCAGTGCATATCATCCTCAAACACATGGGCAGACTGAGGTAGTAAATCGTTCTCTTGGTGATTTGTTACGAAGCCCACAACATTCGTTCATTGGATCGTTGTCTTAGCCAAGCATAGTTTGATCACAATCACGCAGTCAACAGAAGTACCGGGTTCAGTCCGTTTTAGGTGGTTTATAGTTCGATACCTCGAGGGCCAATTGATCTGCTCACTCTTCCAAGCAAAACTCGTCCACATGGTCATGTTGTAGATTTTGTGGACAATCTTCTGTCGATTCATGCATAGACTCGTGCCCGACTACTGGACTCGACGGCTCGTTATAAACAACAAGCTGATATTCGACGGCATCACGTGGAGTTTGAGGTTGGTGATTTTGTCTGGGCTGCTCTTCTCTGTGAACGTTATACCGCTCATGAGTATAACAAATTATCGTCCAAGAAAACTGGTCCTGCGGAGATTGTTGAGAAAATCAATCCTAATGCGTATTGTTTGAAGCTGCCGAGCCACATTCGGATAGTGGATGTTTTCAATGTGAAACATTTAGTACCTTATGAGGGTGATTCCTCTTCTAATGATGCTGCCTCTGATTCGAGGGCAAATCGTGTCAATGCCGGTGGGAATGATGCGGAGAAGGTCGATGTTGTGGTGCAAGACAAGGCATTAGTTTATCTAGACCGTTTTGACAATTTTTCATAACTTTTGCATTTGGTGTCTGATTTTCGCCTATGATACCATTCTAGAAAGCTCATGACGAGACGAACAAGACTCATCACTTTGCCATGACATATGATGGATTTTGGACATTTGAGGTTGTTTCGAGTGTCAAAACTGCATTTTACTATATTTTTGTCGTGTTTTTCATATTTTCGTTATTTGCTTTGTAAGCCCGGCCCACTAAGGGACTACGGGCCCATCTAGGGTTTCTATTTATTTCATCTTGTAGGGTTTTTCCCATTGATTGACTTCAAATAACAATTGAGTGTTTTCGATTTGCAATCCTATTTCGTGAGTTAAGTGCGTTGTGGACTACGGTCTACATCATTACATCTACACAATGTTTGAAGAATTATTAGTATTGTCAAATTTAGAAGAACTGCCAGTGACAAAATATATAAATATATTTTTTTTTTGTTTTTTCAACGTATAGTCTTCAGTTGGGTTATGTCAGACCGGATGTCTAGCAGAAGGGTTTGTGAAAACATTGATACCTCTTTAGTAAACAAAAAAGAGTTGGCAAACAAAAGACGTAGAGAACTGCATGCTTTTAGAAAGGAGGAAATCAGTAAACGACGCCGTGAATTGTATGCCGAAAGAAGAAAAGCAAATGCAGCAACGAGTTCGCTAGCATTTGAACTTTCCGAAACGATGAATGGAGAAGGTTTCTTTCGCACACAATGAAATAGTGGTTACTTTCATTTCTTTCTATTATGAACTTAAGAATTGTTTTTGTAGTTACATCATCTTACCCATACCCGAATGAACAACATGAGGAAGTACTTTACTCTGTGAAAACCGGTATATATCTTTCTCCATTTCAAGTTATTGGTTCTAAAGATTCAATGCACAAATTAGGCTATGTTTGATTTAGATTTTAACACTCCAAAGATCTTTTCTTTGTTTTTTTTTTTTTTTACTGTTTAAACTATTCTCTCATGCTAAGTCATGTGTGTTAGGCTCATGTGTTATGAAATCGATTTCCTGGACTTATATATACTTCAATCAAAAAGTGATACAATTACTCATACATGGACAACTAAGGACTTTCCTTTATTTAGTTTTGGGATTTAGACAGGAAAAAATTGATTCTAATGAAAATCAAAATCAAAAAAGCGCTTAATTATTCATAAATATCATTCAACTCACACATGTTAAAAGCATATATGTTATTTATGACATTTTTTTTAAGCTGACCATCTTTCTTATATAATTTTTTGTTTTGTTTTTCAATCACAGATCACATGTCTAATAGAAAGGATGTTGAAAATACTGCTATCTCTTTAGCAAACAAAAAAGTGTTATCAAGTAAAAGGCGCAGAGAACTATATGCTTTTACGAAGTAGGAAAACAACAAAAGACGTCGCGCATCTTACGCGGAACGAAGACAAGCAAATGTAGCAACAAATTTGCTAGAATTCAAGCTCACCCCAACCATGAATACTAAAGGTTTCTTCTCCACAATTGTGAAATGACGTTTGATTGTAAATTTTTCGGTTTACTTATGATTGTAGTAAAAATTCCATTTTTAACTTTTTTTCTTGAAAGGCTCTACTTCTATGAATCTTAAAACTATGTCATCTTATGTAGAACCTAAATATCAGATTGAACAAAATGGGGGAGTACTTTGCCTTACAGAGACAGAAGTGCTTGCCACAAAAGATATAATGCAAAAATTTATTGTTCATAAAGTGCAATCTGAACCACATATGTTAAAAGCACCTAATATTTGCAAGTATTTTTACGCCAAAAATTTTGAATGGGAGTGTCGTACATTTTGTTGTGATGATTGAAAAATAAAGTTATGTTTAAATGCTATGTCTGATGATCTAGTTAGTTTATTTACACAAAATTTCCCCGAATGTCTTGAATTTACACGTTTAGCACGAAGTTATAACAATCATTTTGCCTTTACATCTTTAGGTGTAAAATACAAGAAAGATCTTTGCAAATTGAATAAGGAGTCTACACATTTAAAGTTGTAGGTCAAGTTCATTATTATATTAATAATCTTACACCTGATGATCATAGACCATCACAGCAACAACTATATTTTTACGATACCGAAAATGAACTCACAAATTGTATTAATACATTTGATAATTCTCTGCATTCATGCTTGAAAAATTGATGAACAGTTTACAGATAAATCCATATTCTAAGTTTTTCTGATCATTGGGTAGTTATGAGTCACTAGAAACATACAAAATTACACTATGAAAGAGTTTATAATCAACCAACTGAATCACAAGTAGCTTGGCCTGATAATGATTTAGGCGCTAAAAATGGAACACGTGATATACTTATTTATGAAAAATCAGGCACTTTATATAAAGTTGATTATTATGAGGGTTGTTATGATCCCCTCCAATACCCTTTATTGTTTGAACGCGGTGAACCTGGATGGCATAGAGGAATTGAAAAAGACAATAAGCAAAATTCAAATGTCTCTTTTTATGGTCCGGAAGATCTTGTGGATTTGCAAAATGTATCATCAACTCATCAAATACTTGAACAAGAAAGTGCAAGTAAGTAGCTTTTTGAGATATGCATTTAACAAATAATATGCAACTGGATTAAACCTTTTTAACTTTCTGATGCTTATACATTTGTTTTATCATACCTGCATTTCGGCCTTTTGTAGTGACATTAAGGAAAACCAAGAAACAAAATTGTCATGTTGATGTCAAGAGTATTACTGCATAAATTTCAGATTCGAGCCCCAGGTAACTCATGTTTACTTCACACTGGTCGTTTATTACAACAATATGTTGTCGATATGTATGTTAAGATTCAAACTTCAAGATTAGATTTCTTCAGAAATAATCAGAAACAAATACGTGTAGAACTTTATCAAGGAATTGTTGATTCTATTGAAATGGGTGAAAACATAGGCCATAAAGTTGGTAGGAAGATTATTTTACCCCACACTTTTACCCGAGGCCCTAGGGATTGTGCCAAAAGATATATGGATGCAATGGCTTTAGTTCCAAGATTTGGTGAACCCGATATCTTCCTAACAATTACATGTAATCCTAATTGGACAGAAATACAACAAGAGTTAAAGTATAATGATGAAAGTCATAATAGACCTGATTTGCTTGCACGTATATTTAGAGCTAAATTAGAAGAATTAAAAAAATGATCCATTTAAAGAAAGTATATTTGGCATAGTTGCTGTACATATATATGTGATTGAATTTCAAAAGCACAGATTGCCACATGCCCATTTTTTGATAATCTTAAAACAAGGCTCCAAAATTAGAACACCATAAGATGTTGACAGAATTATTAGTTGTGAAATTCGAAACAAAGATAAGTATCCTTATTTGCATTCTCGTGTTGTTAAATATATGATGCATGGTTTGTGTGGTATTTTAAATCCAAAAAATGTTTGCATGAGAGATAACCATTCTTGCAATAATGAATATCCAAAAAATTTTTAGAGCTCAACTTCATTAGGTAATAATTCTTACCCATTATAGAAGCGTTGAGATAATGGTAATAAGGTTTTAGTTCGAGGTCAATTGTTAAATAATAGATGGGTTGTTCCTTATAATCCATTTCTACTAGCTAAGCTAAGTATGATTGTCATATTAATGTTGAAGTATGCTCAACTGTAAAAGCTATAAAATACTTATATAAATATGTATACAAAGGTAATGACCGAATAAATATTTCAATAAATAGAAATGTTAACAGCGAACAAGAAGTTGATGAAATTTCAAGATACCAATCAGCTATATGGGTGTCCCGCCAGAGGCAATGTGGCGAATCTTTGGATTTGTTTTAGCTGAAAATGTGCCATCAATTATTCAATTACAATTACACCTTGAAGACCATCAGTTAGTTACCTTTAGGGATTTTGATAACTTATCAACTATTATATCAAAAGATTATATGCACCGAACAATGTTGACTGAATTCTTTCAAATGAATAGAACTAATGAAGTGGCACGCACATTATTATATAAGGACTTTCTTGTTCATTTTGTTTGGGATACATCTGTAGGGGTTTGGACTCCTAGAAAACAGAAAAGTGTTATTGGTCGTATTGTGTCTGCTAATCCATGTGAAGGAGAACGTTATTACCTGCGTCTTTTGTTGAACCATATAAAACGAGCTATATCTTTTGAAAATTTAAAGATAGTGAGTGGCATACAGGCTGAAACATTTCGCAAGGCAGCCATTTTGCATGGATTATTAAATTCAGATGCAAATTGTGAACCATGTTTAAATGAAGCAATTACTTACCAAATGCTGATTTGTTTGCGTTGTTTATTTACTACAATATTGTTGTTTTGTGCTCCTGATGATCCAAAGGGCAAAATTTAAAACATACATATTTAAAGATTATGTTCAAGAAGGTGTTTGTGCCCAGTTTGCTGAGTTAAAGGCTTTACAGTTTATTAATAATATCTTAGAACCACTTGGAAAAAATGTAAATGATTATCATTTAGTGTCATTTGATGTAGGCCTAACTGAAAGTGAAACATTAGCAAGTTTAATTGAAGAAGAAATAAGACCATATTTTAGAGACTCAGACATTTTGCCCATATTTAATTTGAACCAAGAACAACAGTTTGCATATGATACAATTTTAGAGAAGGTTTTCACCAATTCACCAGGAATGTTCTTTATAGATCGACCAGGAGGAACTGGAAAGACATACTTATATAAAGCATTGTTAACAACAGCTAGATCAAAGCAATTAATTGCATTAGCAACTGCATCTTCTGGTGTAGCAGCATCTTTGTTGCTCGGAGGTCGCACTACTCATTCAAGATTCAAAATTCCATTGGATTTAAAGAGTGATACAATTTGCTCCATAAGTAAGCAATCAACTTTAGCCTCTCTTTTACACCTAACAAGATTAATCATCTGGGATGAAGCTTCAATGGTCAACCGAATTGCCGTAGAAGCTTTGGATAAAATTTTAAGAGATATAGGTGAATCTAATATAGCTTTTGGCAGAAAAGTAATTGTGCTAGGTGGTGACTTTAGGCAGATATTACCTGTAGTTCCAAATGGTGACAAAATAGACATAATAAAAGCTTCTTTAGTTACATCTGATCTATGGCCTCAATTTACTCATATATCATTAGTATAAAATATGCATGGACAATTAGATGTCGAATTTTCAAAGTTCTTACTAGACATAGGCAATGGAACAAAAGAAACTCATTCTTGTGGTATGATTATGCTGCCATCTGAAATCATTATACCCTTCACTAATGAGATAGATTCATTACAGTGTTTAATAGACAATGTTTTTCCAAATATGAATAGCTATATCGAAAATCTAGATATGATGATTAATAGAGTTATTTTGGCTCCCGAAAATGAAAATGTTGATTACATTAATAATATCTTACTGGAAAAACTTCCAAGAGAAAGTTTTAGATATTTCAGTTATGATGAGGTAATCAATAGATCCGAACAAAATATTCCACAAGATTTTTTGAATACTTTAACTCTAAATGGAATTCCGCCTCATGAACTTGTATTGAAAGTAAATTGCCCTGTAATATTACTTCATAGCATCAATCCTTCTGAAGGCCTTTGTAATGGAACAAGATTGATTTGTAAAAGATTTGACCGCAATGTGATTGATGCTGAAATTGCAGTTGGTGAATATCATGGTAAACGTGTGTTTTTACCTCGGATTCCATTCATACCATTAGAGAGTGACAACGGATTGATTCCTTTTAAAAGAACACAATTTCCCATCCGACCATGTTTCGCAATGACCATCAATGAAGCTCAAGGATAAACATTAGATTTTGTTGGCCTTTATTTACCTGAACCAGTGTTCTCTCGTGGCCAATTATATGTTGCTTTATCTAAAGCAAGACGACGTACACATGTAAGAGTATTACTTAAACCAATAAATACAAATTCATCTACTAAAAACCATGAACATTGTACCAAAAATATTGTTTATCAGGAAGTTCTTAACTTAGTACGTTCATAGTATGCTATAAATCTTTAATGCTCAATCCCTTTTCTTCATTAATGCATTAATCACGTGTACTTCATAGAGTTTTCTTCCATTTGTATTTATCAAATCAAACTTCTAAAAAAAAGCATCAATTTTTTGGTGTTCACTGGCCAAACCAAACATTTTAGTCTTCATGTCGCGTATCCAAATTTGTGAGCTATATTGTCATATCATTTGAGTATTTTTTATTTGTGCTTCATACTTTACCCCTGATATTAGAATTTAGAAGCATAATGAATGTGGGCATTGCATTCATTTTTCGTGCTTTCTAGAAATACTCTTTACCACTAACTTTAGCATATGTTGTGAACAATATCAAGTTTCTTACTTCATTGATATGGTTTCAGACTTGTGCTTGAAAAATGCAAAAAAAAAAAAAAAAAAAAAAAGGTTGTGCATTGGCATTAGAAGTGAATTATTGCAAAGAATTCTGCAATAGAAGACCAAAATATCTTGTATGTATTATGATTCTATTTTATTTGAAATTATGAGGTTTTATGATTTCTTGCTTACCTTAATGAATAATTTGCTTACTTTTTCCAAGAATTTTTATTAAACCTTTTCTTCCTGTATTTATGTGTTTTTGTCTGATTTCATACCTGGTGTTTGATCTAGGATGTTCTCATAAATGATTACTTGATTCATATCAGCCGCGTATGTCATTGTGCTCAATTATTCTTTATTCTCATATATTTAGGCTATTTGTTGCAGTCATATGAATCCAAGATTCATATTCTTATATTCATTTTGTTTTGTTTGATCTGATGTAACATGTTATCTATTTCCAAGATTCAAGTATTAAACCCTTTATTGTTATGATGTATTTGATGAAAGCACTTTCTTTTTATTTAACTGTGAAAATGAGATCTGGAAAAGACTGAAGTTCCTAACATTTAAGTGGTTATTATATTAAAAGACTAATTGTTGACCCTTGAACTAATTCTTGTTCATGCTTTGCTACACTAGACTAAACACGAGTTAGTCCTGTAAATTCTGATCATGCATGATTTGACTAATACTTTTTCCCATTATTAATTATTCAGATGCAAGATAATAAAATAAGAAACCTCAGTCTTGCTTGCTAGAATAGTGAATCAATAATATCCTCTGTTGTGGTATTTGACAATCTATTCAGTTCCTTCAGAACATATAAAAGATTCTACTTGCACTTCTGATATTATTATTTCAAAATAGCATTGTTTAGCCTTTTGAGCTATTATCATTCTCTGATTATTTGTTATGGTAGAATTTGTAGCTGTAGATGAGGTCAACAACCAATGTCAACCCAAGAAAAATGCCATCTAGGACAAAACGTTCACCTAACTCCCTAATAGTCAGGTAAATTTTCTTTTTTAACTTTACCAGTATGTTCATGACTATAGCATATAATGGTAGTTTCAAGTTGAATTAAGAAGCTCTTCTGAAAAAAATCATATCTTTTTTTTTGTTAATTTGTCAAAAACATGTTAATCACATTAGCTTTCCTTGCAAATGGGTGAACTGGTTACAACCCATTACATTATAAACATAATTAGAAAATTCTTTTGTTGTCTTGGATAGTTTGGTCAATGTGATGATTCCCCCAGTATAGGTAGCATTTTTGAGAGAATTAAATGATTGAGTTTGTTACATCCTATTATCTGTATGCTATATGTAATTCATTTTATTGTTAACCAATTTGTTCAATCTATTAATGCATAGTACAGAGCCCGTTAGCTTTAATTTCAATACTTTAATCTAACAAGATGTGATCATATAGAAATTAATTTTGTCTTCACTAATTTACAACTAAAAATGATTAGCAAATGCTTGCATTGACTTTCTCTACTCCAATGTGGTTTTATTTCCTGTCTCTGTTTTCCTGATTTTGTCCGTGTTTGTTCACTTGTTCATCTTTTTTATTTGAAATATGGTGCTATGTAATGCTAGCTCGTAGGATTTGTTATCTTGCTGGATTAGTATGTGTTTTAAGATGATTAGCGTTACTGCAACAATTATAGACTATTAAGGATGTGAAAATTTTTAATTAAGCTGTCATTTAACTCAAATTATCTGAAAGATTAAAGTTTTCAATCATATTTTGGTTTCTTAATTAGATTTTTTTTTTAATCTATATTGCTTTGAATGGGATGTAAAAATACCATAAGGATGAAAACCATTAACAGGATTGTTCTATGAAGAAGAAAGTAGATGCATAGTGCTATTGTATTGTTTGGATTTCTGTTTCAAGGGGTAGAAGTAATCTTGATTCTAAACATTGCTTAAATTATATGAAGGGTTATCTTTCTATTTCACTCTAAATTTTTTTAGTTTTAATTAAATGTAGTATGTCAAAAGAGTTGGGAGGTTGCAGAGCATTGATACTCAAATAGCAATTTGAATTTACAACCTTGGAATTGTTGGAAGACCACCTCTATGACAATATTCTCTCTCTTCCCCCTCTCATTTTCCATCATCCTATTGTTTTGTTTCAATTTCTTTTCCATTTTTGTTTTACCTAGGATTTCTTTCCCCTATTAGGGAACACAATTTTTTTTTTTTTAATTACAAAGGGGATGGAGGGGAGGGGATGGTGGGATTCGAACCCGGGACTACCCAATAAGATCTTAAGTCTTTAACCACTAGACTAGCTCCTTGATCCCAGGGAACACAGTTATTCATATAATAAGTGAGATAAGTATTTCTTTTAATTAATTATGATGATGCATTATTGCTGCATTATTGTTTAGCTAATTAATAACAAAAAATTTCTCTTCAAAGCATCATTTTTGTCTGATTATTACTTTCAAAGAAACATGTCAACTAATAAACACATCAAATCACTTTTTTCTTAACTTAATCAAGCTTTTACTAATACAACAGATTATGTCCCCCCTCCCCACCCCACATAAAAAAAAAATTAAAGTTCTTTGAAATATTTTTTTTAACCTATATAAAAAATAATAATTTTTTAATTCTCAGCAATTCAAAAATGCTCTTAAGCAAAATTAGTTCCATATAAGATTTTTTATTGACAGATTAGGTCAACACTCTGATCACAAAATCTTCAGGAATATCTATTGTCCTTTATTCCTAGTCAAAAGTGAAAAACATGGTCCTTTCCAGTACAGACATTCTGAATCCCATCCCATGCCACTGCAGCACTGCTTTCTAACTTTACCACTTTTCAAAAAAGTCAATCTCATACCATCCCTCTGTCTTCCCCACCTTTTTCATAAGTGCACTTTAAAGAGATATCAACTTATTATACCTTACATAATGTAGAAACACACACATTTTAAGCAGAAAACTTTTTTGCAACATCAAAATAAAATCAGAGGTAAGCACTTTTTGTCTCTTTTTTTTATTTTTTATTTTTTATTTTTTTATATAGTTTATGCATATATATGTATCAACCTCTTTCTCAATCAAACAGAAACACATTCTAACTTCTAAAAAAAGAAGAAATCTGATATCAATCTCATCTTCTATATTTTCACTGGACACTGCCCATTCAGCTTCAAGGCTTTCTTTCAAGGTATCAAAGTTTCAAAATTTATATTTCTTTCTTCCTTTCAACATTACTTATCATCATATCATTTTGATAAGTAGATTTTTAGTGTCAATATGTACACACACATATTGAAATACAGAAGAAACAAGCTTCAGCATATCGTAGTGTTTGATATACTTCTTGCTATTTCACCTCAGCAGCTTGAAGAAGATGAGTTCCTCATACTCTCTGATACCAGACATTAACCCTGGAACTAGACAACAAAGATGGACAGCCAAGGTTATTGTTGCAGCAAAAACACCACCTAAACTTTCTAAAGAATAGAAAATCAGATTCCAGAATCTACTATTAATGGATGTTCAAGTACCAAGATCTCCAAATAACCCATTTTATTTGGAGAAAAACTTTTATAACATAAAGCTCAAGGAAACAATAATATAGACTGCTCTATGCTCAACCTCTACATCCTTTTGTTCTCAAACTATCATTTTACATATGTGTGTGTGTGTCTATATATTTTATTTACTGCAGCAGTATGCATCAAACTCATGCACCTCAGTTTTTCTTAATAGTTGTTTTCTGTTTTAAATAATCAACAAGTTTGGTTCTGAAATTCCAAGATGATATTGTAGCTGCTTGCTTGCTTACTGAAAAAACTAATAAAAACTATTTTACAGGGAAACACATTTTAGTTAGGAAACATGACTTTTTTAATACTCCCAGCTTTCAATTTTCACCCTTTACATTCCATTATCAATCGTAAGTTTTTCTATGAGAAACAATCTCTTTTAATAGTTTATGTATCATGACTTCTCTTCTCATCTATATTAAACTAACTTCTACTTCCATTTTCTTCTTACTTAGGCATCATTGGAGCAGCAATACACATTCATCCAAAAATGCAGGTGCACACAGAAGGAGGACAAGTCTACGTGCAGGATATTATTGTAATGAACAAAGAGTATGTTTTCACCCTTCCTTGAATTTCCACTTAATACTTATAGAATTTATCTTTCTCACTTTAAACCTGAAAATATTTAACAGATTTGAAACTGTGACTTTAACTGTATGGGATGCCTACATCAAAGCTGAAGGTGTGACATTAGCTCAACAAAAACAACACCGACCAATTGTGATTGCACAGAATTTAATTCTTACCTCATTTAATGGTAAACATTTAAACTATCATACTTTCTTCTTGTCATTGTAAATTTGCTAATGATACCAATATATGTTCAACCAAATTGCAGGAATATGTCTTAACACTCAAATTAACAACTATTTTTACATCGATGGGGACTTTGAGGAAACGAAGGATTTTAAATCATGGTACGTATTGCGAATTAAAACATCTTCTATATCAAAAATTAACATAATTCCATGTATTTATAGATTTCACTGTCATTTATGCAAATAATTTATCACTTATTTTTAGGGTCACTGCCAACACAGCTAAGATAAATAATGTTCTTGGAATTAAACAAAGTGCACCAGTTACCCCCATCTAAAGTGTTGAAGCCAAAATATGAACCATTCACAACTATAAAAGAAATTATATCATTGGGGCAGATGGTAATAAACATTACTTATTCAACTAATTATTTACATATTTTCTGATTGTATCCTTTTTTGATCTATGCATTCAACTTTAATGAAATTAACGTACTTACATGCTTATAGATTGAAGTAAAGACAAATTTTTGGGTGAAAGCTACAGCCTGTGTGTTAGTACAAAAAATGTCGTTTTGGTTCTTAGCATGCAGTATTTGCCATCGAGGTTCAAGTGCCGACAATGTTGGTGATATCTTTTTGTGCAGATATGGTAATAGTGTTTCAGTTATAACAATTGCTAGGTAACACTAACTTTTCAAAGAATACGCACATCCATCTTACTTAACATATTAGCAACACTAACTTCTTGTCTATTTTCACCAGAGCAAGAGCTGAAGTGGAATTACGGGATTCAACTGGCATTGTTCAAGCTTCTATGATTGGAGAAGTTGCTGAAATGTTTTTCCAGCATTCAGCTGAATCAATCATGATGAGCACATTGGTATGAGACAACTCCGTCACATATATATACATATATATAGAGACACACACAGGCATATATATATATATATATTAGAAAGTATCCATTTTGCCTAACCACACTTACTCATATAGGAACCTATTGATGATTGTATATGGATGCAAATTAATGACGATCATATATTTTACTTGAAAGCAATCCCATACAAGCCCAGTCCAGTTGACAATAGAAAAGAAATTTCAGCAAAAAATCTTACTCTAGATTCCAAAATCAAGTTAGAAATCATTTTCATTGTGGAACCGGATCCAACTAAATCAATTGAAGTAAAACCAACTTATATGGATGATAGAACACCGCCTGAGAAATGAAGTACTGATCCACCTATTCGAGTATCATCAACATCTGTAAAAAGAGCACTTTTTCAGGACCCTATAGAAGTGAACAGCTCCAACAAGAAATTTGAGAAGAAACCACAGCAAAGTGATACCAAGACTGGAAAGGAAAAGCTGCTCTAAGTTCATCCACCCATCACTTTCCTTATCTTTTTGTCCAAATATATTTTGTCAGTAATGTGATGTCAAGACCACAAGCAAAAAACTCTTCTAGATTTGTTAGGACATCACATTTTCTTCCTTTTGTCTAAATGTTGTGTGTATGTAGCAAGGTAGACCACTCATGCTGCCATAAATGTAGATACATAATTGTAATATGCCATTTTGTATCAAAGTAGCAGCTGAAATTGGACTTCAAATCATACTTTCATGATTTGGATTTCAATTTAGTGTCTGCCACTTTCTCCCTTAAACTCTAATGTAGTATATTCAAGTAGTCTTTTGCTGGGAAAAAATATAAATCTATTGAAGTATTATTTCATAATCATTTTGTTGATTGTAATGACAAATGATAATTAGTGCACTGTGTAATACAATTATTAGCCATGTCATCAAGTTATGAAAAGTTTTAGCATTGTAATCTTGTTCTTCGCTCAATTTTCAGCGTAGAATATATAATTTTTGTGTTAACTAACCAGAATTCTTCCTGGTGTTCAATCACATGTAGTGATAGAACCACAACATATCTGTGCGAAACAATACAAAACAATAAACACAACACGTGCAACGCACGTAGTATCACTAGTATAT
>CAVNYN010270505.1:0-126989 GCA_963692815.1 Nyctanthes arbor-tristis | reverse complement strand
ATGACACTCTATGATGTCATACATATGATATTAAATCATTTTTATAGCGTAGTTTCAAATGGTGCTTTTACTGTGCCATATATAAGTCGGCCTCCTTACATAAATGGGCCAATAGAAAAAATCTCATTTCAGCGTTCTAATATGCTTGTCTATGCAGAACTTAAAATTCGCTTATACTTGAAGATAAGAGTCCACGCTTCACTACACATTACACTTTATAATGCATTAGTCGCGCTTTTATTACACATTGATGTGCTTAAGCACACCTAAACTTATTGTTTAAACTCAACACTTTTTTATGACTTATACTTTATCACTAGCGGAGGGGGGCCCAAATATATATATAAAGGGTTTAGAGATCGGAAGAGCACATCCGGTCTACCGTCTAATAGTGTCTGGCTCTGTAATTACACTTTATAGAACAGTGCTAATTTCTATTAATATATATCATCCGATGATATTATAATAACTATATGATTTGCTCATAAGAGAGTGAGACTACAAAGCAATCATCCATGTTGAGACTGTACAATGGTTCTTCAATCCTTGTTGAGTCTCTACATTGGTCTCCTACGAACTTGTTCAACTAACTAGCTTCCATATATTAATAAATGAGAAATGATATTTGTACACATAAAATGTACAATTTGTATACACTCCCTTTGTATTTACTTAAATGTCCTTTGCTCCATTTTCTTTGAAATCACAATTTTTGGGGAGTGTAAATATATTCAAGGGTACGTGTACAAAAATTGTACAACTTGTGTGTACAAATAGCACTTCTCTTAATAACTCAAGAATCCTCTACACTTTAATGCATTAGATTTTACGATAATGATCAGTGGGGATATTTGCATTGTACACATGGGTTCATAAGATATATGGATGTGTTTTTTTAGATTTAAATTAAATGTGAAATATAATGAGGTTGCTAACAGCCTAACATGGTATAGGACATGTAGAGGAGAGAACTTCCATTATGGCCAGGGATCAAATAATATATACATAATTATAGTTTTGTTAACTATTTACAACTTGTGGAATGCTATTTGTCATATAAATTCTGTTTCCCCCGCCCTTTTTGATCACTTCAATTGACTTCTAATACATTTTTGTACACGAGAACAATTTTTTCATTTTACCTTTAAAAAGTTAGAAATGTTTTCACTAAATTCCAATTTGACTGACTTATGAAAGTTAGACAAACAAATTTCATATAAGAAGAAATTCGAGATACCTATACAAATATGTGACAAATTGCGTACACGTATGTGTGTGTACATCTCCATACATATCTTGAAGTATATACGTGAGCTCTCTCAGAGTGAAAACGACTCCCTTCTTATCCATATCCTCTTACCAAGGATTCTTTTCTCTTATGTTACTTACTTATTACCTATTTGATTTTTTTTCTAATTTATATATGAAAATATAATTTCTATCAATGACAAAACAGGGGAAAAAAGGGGTCACAAAAATATCATGAAAGGCATTATACCTTAGTGATTCCATGTGCTAATCTACTTTTGGAACCTCTCAAGATTTTGCTTTTGCTCGACACAACCGTCCAAGAAATAGTAGATATACACAAGGATATTTTACTATGTATTGTTCCATCAAGAATCGTGAATCAGGTACTCCCTATGTGATGCACCGTATCCTACTACTTTATCATCTTGGCTATCTTATGTAGCATAATTACTCTTGTTAAGGCCCCTTTTTAAGGTTAAAAAAATCATTAATAAATGTAAGTTATTGCGAGTTTTTGACTACCGACAAACATATATATATGTGACGCATTGAATACGATTAATTTCATATATATCATTATATTCACTCGTTACAGTAAATTGTGTTATAGTTACCGTACGTCAAGATAATAAATAAACGAAAATCTTATATATCTTAAAAGGTAAGTACTATTCGCTCGGCCAGATTCCCAAGAAAACATTATAAGTAGACATGCCCATAAGCTACTTAACACTCAAACATAGTGAACATAATTAAACCTTGGGAGAGAACCAATGGAATTGAACCGCAAGAGCAGAGATCTCACTGAGGCAAGGACTATAACGTCTTTGCATCGGTTTGCATCCAAATCGAAATCCTCATCTTACACAGTGCAATATAGCAACAAAATGAAGCCAAACTCTCCCAATTCTTCGGTTATTTCTTCTGAAATATTCATAGAAGACCAAAACCAACCAACAGATCAAACAAGGCAGAGATCACATGGGCTGGGGTCGGGGTCGAACCCGGTCCCAGTGGGATTAGTCTTGAACCCCGAACAGGTTTTTCCTCAGAAAGTTACCATTGTTGTACCCGATAGAGCTCGTCATGAATATTCTCAAGGAAAGTTGGATAATTTCCATGGAGACGATGGGGTCGATGATATGGCTGCACGCTATATTTCGAGCGTTCAAGAGAGATTTAGGCTTGAACATATGAACTCCGAACGTGATCCGATGATTGAAGAAGACATGGAGCAGCTGCTGTATTAAGGTCGTATAATTAGGGTATGTTAATTTCGATTTTCGACTCAGAGCGGTGGAAGAGTCTTTAGCTGCAAATTAGCATGCATGCAATGAAACTATATGCTGTATGTATCAAGATTAATTAATTAGATGTTGCTAAGCAAATAATGCTTGTAATATATATGGTCTGTTTATTATTATAATTGGAAATTGAAATAATCTCTTAAAAGATAAGATGAAGATGAAGTTATGAACGTATTACTGGCTACGCCGCTTGTTCGTTCTTTTCTTTCCTTTTTTTTTTCCCATCATTTTCCTTGGTTCTTTTCAGTCCTGAGAAGTGAGAACATAAACAGAAAACAAGAACTAAATTATTTTAAGATTAAAACTATACTTAGTTGGAGATGCGGGGGATCGAACCCCGTGCCTCTCGCATGCAAAGCGAGCGCTCTACCATTTGAGCTACATCCCCATTTAACGTTCCTTGATGTCTCAAATTTTATTTACCTGTTTGGATACTGATTTCATTTTACTTTCTCTCTGACTATTATCATTCTCGTAATTGGGTGGTTATTAATGTCAATGGTATTCTGAACTACAGATGCCAATAATCAATTTTGATCAAACGCATCGTTTCAGAATGGTGGCTGTTGCAGCTGCTTCATCCCAATCCTCGTGAGCTTATCCTTTCGTCTCGTTTTCTGTAAATATATCCCAATCTCATTCCCCACCTTTTAAACCCAAAACTTCTCCAGTTCTTTACGACTTCACCGTTATCATCCTACAAAGATTCTCAGTTTTCCCACTAAAAGCAAAAAGAATGAGAGACGAAGATCAGCAAACAAGAGTATTATACGAGCTCTGTTCAATGATAGTTCACATCCTGCGTTCGCCGCCACTTCCCATATCTTTTCCCAGCCTCCTGGGCCAATTTATCTTGTCGTCGCCGGCGCATTCTTCGTTATCTCCACCGCCGCTGCAGATTTCGCCGGCGGCTTTTGGGTCGCTGTTTCTTGGGATTTCGATTGCGTTGATGTTGTTCGGATCGGTTACTTTTCTAATTGGGCTTATACTAATGCCGCTGGTGGTTACGCTTGTGTTTTTGTTCTACCTTGTGGGGATTATTTCGAATTTATCTGAATTTGGGCGGACCATTCTTTGGCCCGCTTCTACTTCTCATAAGGTTGCTCCAGGTAAAGAAAGAACATTTTTGCCTTATATTTTCTTAATTTAGAATGCAAGTTCATGTCTTTTAGCTTTCAGATTGGGTGATTCGAAAAAGCATTTTTATCCGGTATATTCCCCCATCTCCTTATTAATTAGGCCATTCTTTTTTGGTTATAATTTAAATTACTGAGAAGATTCTAATTCGATGCACACAAGCATGGAGTTAATTGAGTTTAAACACAAGCAATTTTGACATTTCCATGTGATTTGTGCTATTTGGCTCTCTTGTGGTTTAAGGATTAAAGTGGTGGATTTCCGAGAATTGAAATTAATTGAGTTGAGCATGAATTATTTGACTTTAATGTGAGTTCTGCCGTCAGGTTACTATCCTGTTGCAATTCTTGAAACTTAGCTTATGTTTTTAGGAGGTGAAGCAAAGGGTTTTTGGAGGTGGACAGTAGTGCTGAATTTTGTCGTCTGTCAATTTGGTTAAATATTAAATCCGTTGTGTGTTTATAATCCATCCCATGTATGGAGGAATTCATTTGCGCATTCCCACCACGGGCTGTTTGACTGAAACCAACACATCACGGTGTAGTTGACGAGGTCTGAATTGCTTGAATTCTCAGTAAATCTTGCAATGCGCCAAACAGAGTGGCAAAAGGATTCTTGTAACACAGATTTTTACCTGGAAGAAAGGCTCAATTTGTTTATTACTTGTCTCTGCCCATGCTTATGTATAGGAAGTATGCATCCTGATGGGTATCAAGATCAGATGTTGCTATATATATGAAGCTTGGTTAAGCTCATATTTAATATATTTGCATTTTAGCTTTCGGTTTCTTGTTTCAAGGACACGTAAAAACCACTTGGTTATGCATGTGCAGCTTGGAATTAAATAAGCTGAGCATCAAGCTGGAGTAGTCAGAGTAAAAAAATGCACAACTTCTGCAACTATCTTGCTCGATCATACAATTTCGATGGATTCCACTGCTCTTTATGGTTGCTGAAATTGATAATGGACAGAACTTGTATCCACCATTGATGTTGGCTATGTAATTATATATTTCTTTTCCCTTGCGGAGTTATCATTTAGATCTCCTCTGTTGTGCTATTTTGTTTTAATTCTTGGCTAGCACTAGCTATGTTGCGTTTTTGTGGAGCTCTCAATCAAATGCTTTAGAAATAGGATCCGAGTAAAGGGACTCGGGGAGTTTATTCTAAATTAAATGTGAGGGATGAATCTGTTTCCGCTTGTTGAGATGCAACTGAGTACTGGGATAAACTTTGTCAAGAACAAGCCTGGATATGTAAAATTGATCATAAGTTAGCAGTTGTGATCTGATGATGCTAATTCGTGTATAAATGCTAGAGTTTTCCTTTGAAAAATCTACTTTCTGGGTTACTAAAATCCTTCGACTTACAGATGCTGTATTGAATGAAGTAGCAAACAAAAAGAAACCGGTAGAGAAATACAAGCCCAAAGAAGTTAATGTTCTATCAAAATATTTCTTACGAGAGAGTGATAAGGATGACAAAATTCAACTATCCTGTGGTGATGTGAACACCAACGGCAATGAGGAGGATGGTGATCAAGCCAAAAAAGAGGATGGTGTGGACAAAAATGGAGATGCGGCTCGTCTGCATGTTGAAAAACTCAATGGCCCTGCTCTATCCCGGCAGCTGGAAAAGAAGTCCAGGAGACAGCACCACGAAGAGCACGACTGCTATCACTACTGGTCCCCAGTCAGCCATCTCTCTTTCTACGCGTTCACTTGCTCGAGTAAGGAAAAAGTGGTAATAGTGTGCAGAAAAATTTGTAGATGGCAAGAAAAAGGTCTGCTGATAGAGAAAAACATAGGAAAGTCCAGAGATTTGTATTTGTAAAACAAGGCATCGGTTTCGTTACTTCTCTGCTGATGGGAACTCATAAGGACGTGGTGCCGGCTCGAGCGCTACTTTACAATTCCTTGGACGGCGTTACGGAAATTTTTATGTGTTACAAATTTGTCTCTATCTCCGTTGTTTGTTTACATTTTGAAGATTAACGTGAGAAAATACTCCCTATTCCCTTGAATGTTCTCAGCTTCATTTGCAAACATATTTGTTGGACAGGCCCCAATAGCAATTATTTGTGGTTTTAACAAACCACTAGTGATTTAAAAAAAAAAAAATAGAGGACACTTGATTTTACAACTAGAGGCTTCTTAGTAAGGAGACAACGTTGTTTCTTTAGAAAAATTGGTGGAGATTGTAATTGTACTCCTTTATAAGTTTTTTTGTATTTTGCGAAAAATTAAAATTGAAAACAATTAGAGTAAACATGCCATAAATTTTTCTTCCCTTAATCAAAAATGTCAGAGCACCTTCGACCATTCCCATCTCCAAATTTGGGAAATGATAATGCTACATATTCACGCCATCTTGTGTCCACTCACTATCCACTCTTATTAAAATTGTCGTGATATATATAAATAATTCAATAAGTGAATAAAAAGTAAACACTCTAGCTTATATAGATATTTAACATTACCGCTTGGAACTCGGAAGAATCACCCACAGGAGGTACACTCCACCACCCAATCCGTACCCCGAATTTGGGGTTGGAGATTGATTAGCCATTGGATTATTTACAAAAATGACATTTTCTATTTATCTTTTAAGTTTATCTCAACCAAGTTTTTATTAGTATTTTTTTGTTTATTATTATTAAATTTATTTTTGTTTCTACTTTTATTTTTCATTTGTAATTTTAATATTGTTATTTAATGATTTAGGTTTTTCTTTTACAAATATATTTTTAATTCATCCCGTTCGGCCTCCAAATTAATTTCAATCAAATTACTGCACCAATTAAATATACAAATTAGTATTGCAATCATTTTTTCAGAATTAAAAAAATCAGTTTAAACTGTCATATAGTGCAAAAAATTGAGTTACCCCCAAATTTTAGGGTAAGTTGGGTGAACCCTTTGAGATGCTTTTATTGCAAGGTTATTAATCTATGTAGATTTTGAATACGTGTATAAGAAAATATAAGATGTGTCAATGATTGTGAAAATGTGACATGATCCTGTTAGTCAATTCCATTGACTTTGCTATAAGATTACTAGTGTAGTTCTAGTTCTAGTTCCAAGTGTTAAAAAAAGGAAAAAGGAAAAAAAAAGAAAAAAAAAAGAAAGTGATGGTGCATTTAGGTCCAGGATGGTTCCCGTGCCGTGCTTTTCATTTTAGATTTCCTTTTTCTTGTCTGCCTTGTTACTTTTCTTTTACATTTTTGGTGAGGGTTTTTTTTTTTTTCCAAAGGATATAGTATTAAAATTATTGACTAGTAAAATCAATTGTGTTATCCATCTCAATCAAATACCCCCTTATCTATGTATCCCTTTTCTTTTTCTTTTTTCGGTATTTGTTCTGCTTTTTTATCCAATAAGTCATTCATAGCCTCTCTAATGAATCATAAAGTTCACATCTTCAAAGCTTTACACATACAATTACTTGAATATTCCTAGTCTCCAAGTTAAAGTATTGAATAAGCTATCCCAGACCCTCCAGCCTTGATTTCTCCAACTTTACACATACACCCACTTGCTTTTTCTCCATCCCAACTTTCATAAATTAACTTCCAGACCCTTCGAAAGAAATTAATTTTTTAAAGCAATGTAAAAAGAACCCTAAAATTAATCAATTATTTGGAAGCTTATGAAACCTAAAAAGTATTTATTTCTAAAGCAAATCCCACTAACAATATATACTTTTCCATCCTTTTAATCCCACTTTCTCATTTGTCCCCTTAAGTTTAGCATCCCTACACCTTCTTCACTAAGAAAGCACCTCAATACATACCCCTTCAACACTTCCCACAAAACCTTCACCACACAATCAAAGAAATAGAGAGTGGTGTCAAATAAGGCAAGATAAAGAGGGTTAAGTCTTTGTAATATTTTGTCCAATAGTTACCAGAATTTTTCAAAATCTACTTCTATCTAACGAGTGCTAATGTCTGCCGATTGGGGACCGGTGGGGGTGGCCGTGGTGATGTTCATCCTCTTGTCGCCCGGGCTACTCTTTCAGTTGCCGGCGAGGAGAAGAGTAATCGAGTTTGGCAACATGTATACAAGTGGGATATCCATTCTAGTGCATGCAATCTTGTATTTTTGCATATATACTATCTTGGTTATTGCAATTGGAGTTCATATACATGCTGGCAATTGATTAATGTTCAAGAATACAAGAAAATGCTTCAAACTGAAGTTCCTTTTGTTTTCCCTCCTCTGAAACAATTATTTTAATTAATTTTCCTTGCTTGGATTATGCATGTTGTATTAATTGTTGATTACATTTTTTCTTCGCTTTACTCTGACACATCAAGTTGTTATGCAATGAATAAAATAGTTACTTTAGCTTTGTCAAAATGTCTTGACACATGATCCAATTATAGTGAAAAGCCAGCATTTCATGTGCCAAGAGATAAACCATCGAAAACCTTTATAAGAGTATTTTCAAAATTATCCCATGTTAGTAATGCGTTAACATTATCAATTTTCTTGTTCTTACGGATTCACCAAATGAAAAGGAGAATCATTAATTTCTTGTAGCACTATTGAAGTTTGGTTTAGGTTTTCTAGTGGAAAAGTCAACGTAGGATAAAAGAAAAAAAAATTACTTGTCAATGTGCCCCTTCTAATTTGAATATTCATAACGTGTTATAAGTTCCATTTCGTAAGTGGGGAAAGGAGGGGGATAGGGTGGAGTCCCGCTCTGAAGAGGTTTCTTCTCCGTTTAAGGAGAGGAAACCCCCTGTGTGGCTACATGTGATTGGAGGGTTGAGAGATTGAGGGGCCCAACCCCCTAATCACATGCAGACACACAGGGGGTCTCCTGAGGAGAGGAAACCTCTTCCCGGGTGGGCATTGGACAAGAAAGAAAAACATAGCTAACACATGGAAAAACCACCTTGGTAACATAAAAGTGTTCATTTACTGGAGTACTGCGTGTGTGGCAGACCTATTTTTATTTGAATTACTTTAATCAAATAATTATTCATAATAATAATTGTATTTCTAAAGAAACAAATTATGAAGAATCAAAGAATCAAGTATTTGTAAGTGTTCAGGGTGAAAAAAGCCTTGAATGAATTTTTAGCATTTGGCAGCAAAATAAGAGAAAAACAGTCAAAAAGACATGCAACACTAAAACTGCAATATTTGAGGGTTTACTTTCAACTTTTTTTTGAAAAGTACTTTCAAAGACTTGTAACACTAAAAAAATGCAATATTTGACGGTTTAGGACTAAAAGTAAAACATCTGAAACTCATGTGCATGACAAAAAAAAAAAAAAAAATTGGACTTAACATTGACTAAGAACTAAGAGTGGGCAGTTGGTTGGGCGATTCGGTTTTCCAGCAAAATCCCGCAGAACCGCCGATGGTAGGTGGGGAAATTTTCCCACCAAACCGAACTGAACTGGTCCAGTGGCTAGCCACAAAACAGGACTGAACCAAGCAGGTTCAGTTCCGTTTTAAACTGATTTTCCTTTTTTTTTTTAAATCAAATGTCAAAGCTCCTGCTTTTGTCGTGAAACTAGACGGGCCAACAATCTCTTAGTAGACTGGGCTTACAAAGCAAATAACGAAAATATGATAAAATAACAAAATATAGAAAAATGTAGTTTTTGTTATAAACTAGAGGAAAATAATAGAAAAATAGAGAGAAAAGTTAGAGAGAAAACTCTTGAATTGTGTGTATTATTATCAATACAAAGTGGGCTATTTATAAATTTACAATACCAAAGAAGTCTTGGTGGGTAAGTAAAATACTCTTGGAGTGGTGACCAAGATACGACGGCTATTAGGGTTTCAGGGTTAGTCATTCACACTAAAATACTATTTACAACACTCCCCATTGAATGACTATCTATACATTAACTGCCTCGTTAAAAACCTCGTTTGGGGAAAAACCCAACGGGGGAAAACCTGCCAAACTAGTAAAAAGAGTACAATTAATTCTGATCAACTTTGGAGCGTCCAATTACTGCCTCATTAAAACATTGTTAAAAAGATCTAGTTGGACAAAAACTGATCGAAGGAAAAAGAGTACAGTTGTTCCCACTGATTTCAGCCAACAATAGTTCTCGTGTTTAGCCATCCGTGTCTTTCCAATATCTTCAATACTTTAAAATATATTATATTTCAACTCTTTAGGAATTTTATACTGAGAGTCATTAATATATATGTCACAGACATTTATTACACAAAGAATATACCTCGTTAAAATCTTACAAAAAATCCAATTGGAAAAAATCTAAGTGAAGGAAAAAAAGTACATTATTCTTTGGATACGTCATTGATGTTGGCTCAACGTAATATCCATTGAATATCTTTAAAAATCAGCAAATTTTTCTTTAATTTGCTAAAATGCATTATCAATATACAATTTAGTATTATTTGTCAAAATAATACAAGCTCTTTTGGAGCTTTGATGATATTTGATGCACTTGATATATAATATTAACATTATTTTTTACTAATGTTGATTTCATGGTATGCATAATTGCACTAATATCAAATTCCCAATATTTTCTTTTGGGTCAGCAAAGAAGTCGGAAACATCAAAGTGAGTACCATCATAATCAAGGAAATTAATTTCCACTTTCCATTTTCCATTGATTAACTACTAGTTAGAGATCCAAAAGGTATTTTGCCGTGCGATAGGTAAGTGCTAAATGCATTTGATGTTCCCTTTTAGATGAGCTATCATTATTTGATGCTTTATACATCTCATTATTAGGGTTTTGTTCATGAGTTTTCCTATATCTTGACCTATGGTTCACGATAAGATGTTGCATCTGTTTCAGGCAATGCAATGAAATCAGTGGGACGGAACTCATGATTTTTCATATATCATGTGGATTTTTTACGGTAAAGCACTCAACTTTGAGTTAGACGTAATAATGAAGGAAACTAAGTGCTTTTACACAATTCTTAGATATGTTTCCTTCTTTTGTTGTCTTGCTCAAGCCACTTGAGATCAGACGAACTAAAACATCAAGGGCCTATAACAAATAATTCTTGCCGCTATGTCTCATGCAACTAACTGAAATTTGGTGATAGTGGCCATTTGTGTAACTTTATAATATGTAAAGTCATAAATTCAATATTAAAAGGACATTAATATTTATACTCTCCTTTAGGGAGTGTTGTTTCATATATCACCAATATCTACAGCCTTAAGACATATACTACTTCAGAAGCATAGTAAATTACACTTTTGAAATGGGTCATTACTACTTCAGGAGCAATAGATCAATATTCTTTAGGAATTTTGAATTACCAAATAAATCAGATCCTTAGATCCAATATAAATTGCTTTTCAAGAGCATGTAACATTCTTCAGAATATTACAATTAGTTGTGCTACTTTGAGAGCAACAACTTATTTAATCTAAGTGAATTAATTGACTAAAAGTAGATAATACAAAAACAAATAAATAATGTATATAATGAATACGAAAAAGAAATAATTGCTTCATAATAAATAATGTAAAATATTCTTCAGAAATATTTGTTTATTGTATTTTTCTTCAATAAAACACAGATATAAATCTCATATATTTTGCTCTCTAGGAGCACATCATATTCAGTTAGAATATGACGAGACCATGTTGTGCTCTTCAGGAATCACAACATATTAGTCTTAGTAATCTTCAGGACTATCATAAATTATAGAATCGTGTTTCTTCAGGAATCACAACAAATCACATGTCTTATATGGTTTTCCAAAGACAATCATATTCTTTTGGAATATGAGATGTAATTGATGATTCTTCAAGAACTACAAGAATAATATAAGTCAAGACTCTTCAGGAACCAATTATATTCTTTTAGAGTATGGAGCATAAATTGTGATTATTCAGTGATCACAAAAGATAATATCTAAATCACAATAATCTTCAAGATTATTGATAGATTTTGAAGAATCGTGTTTCCCATGAAACCAGAATAAATGATTAATCAATAAGGAATATAATAATCAAGACAATAGCATAATATCGTCAATTAAGCAACATCTATATAAACTTCAAATAAAACTATTAGCTTTTGTTAGGAGTCCCGCTATGGAGAGTATTACTCTCCCTTTAAGGAGAATACACCTTTGTGTGGCTACATCTGATTGGGACTTGGGGGTTTGAGGATCCCTCGAGCTCTAATCACATGCAGTCACACAGGAGGTGCACTCTCCTTAAGGGGAGAATAATACTCTCCTTAGAAAATTTGCTTTCGCTAGTTACTTGTGAAACTTGCTTGTCAAAATTGCTCACAATATAGATTGATGAAACAACTCTAAGTATGAATAAGAAACATGTAAATAAAATCAGTATAATATTATTGGTGAACTCCAAATAGAGAAACGGGTCTCATGCTAATAATAATAATAATTATTATTATTATTATTATTATTATTATAATTATAATTATTATTATTATTATTATTAAAAAGAATAACAGTGTAACACCATGTTTTCTTACAATGAATATTTTTATTATATTGGTTTGGTTTCAAACTTTCAATGAAGCAACCGTAGATGTATATCTTTCAATGAGTGTTGCGCCTATATCCAATGCAACGAATAAAATCTTGAAACATTCACCAAAAAAAGTTATTCAATGATTTAAAATAAAGAATAAACGACTTTAAAAACACAAATTTAGAAAATCTTGCATAAAATATTTTTGAGCTTTTCGTGCTGATAACGTGTTATAAACTAGAAGAAAATAATAGAAAAATAGAGAGAAATGTTAGAGAGAAAACTCTTAAATTGTGTATATTATTCTCAATACAAATGAGGCTATTTGTAAATTTATAATACCCAAGAAGTCTTGGTGGGGAAGTGAAATACTCTTGGAGTGGTGACCAAGATACGACAGCTATTAGGGTTTCAAGGTTAGTCATTCACACTAAAATACTATTTACACACTAAAATACTATTTACAACAATTTTGACCCTCTAAACGACTTCAAACGCCCAAAATCCGTCATACGTTACAGCAAAGCTTTGAGTCTTGTCCGTCTCGTCGCGAGCTTTCCGGAATGGTATTATGGGTGAAATCGGACACCGCATGCAAAAGTTAAGCCCGTTTGAAGTTTAAAGTTTTATTTTTTCTATTTTTTTAACCCAAAAAGATTAAAATACTGGTATACACTGTCGATTTTTCATCCCCAATTCAATTTTGTCATGCTCGGCTCGGTTTTCCTGTCGGCTCAATGGTCGATTTTATCATGCTAAGTTCGGGTTCGGTTTTCGTTGGTTTTACACTAAAAATGGGTTAGCAAACCGAACCAGCTTTTTCTAGAGAAAAAACGGGCCGAACTGGCTGACTAAGACTGGAAAACCAGCGGTACCAGTTCGGTTCGGTTGGGTGATGGTGGTTGGGTCGGTTTTCAGTGAAAAATGCCCACTCCTACTAAGAACAATCCATAAGACCTCCATATGAAGAAGTTATTCCGCGTACCTACACACTTGAGAGGACCGTGTAGATCCCAACTATGTGTAGTAGAATTCAAGTATCAGAACACTACTAGACAGTGATATGACACAATATCAATCCATATTGTGAGCGCATCAACCCTCCCACAAATCAGATAAGTGACTAGTATTATGACACACCATACATCTGATCTCAAAATGACATCAGATATCTAGTGCTTATTAAAATATGGCTGGGTAAATCTCCCATGATGGTAATAAATAGTTTGATTTGATCTAACACCACGCCGCCAGACTTACACGTGTTGCGCAAAGGTTTCATGGCGTAACGCCGTCAGACTCTAATGGGAGAATGGAGCTGACATATAATTGTATGCATGTGTGCAAAACAACAACACATGTCTATCGTGCAAACATTTTCTATCATTTTCGGGCGGTGCCTCCCATCTCCCGTCCAATATTAGTCCAATATTAGTGCATGATACAATTTTCGGGAGGTGCCATGTCTCATGTGGATGTGGGTGCATGGATGCAAAATACGGGTCATGCCCTACATCTATACACCCACACGAAACAGTAGGTACCATATTGACACCTCTTGGTGTCATAAAATGATAAAACTACTGAATGTATTAATTTATATGTACGGACTAAAATAGTGCTATTTGTGTCAAGGTGTCTGGCTTCACATTTCAAAAACTTTATATTCTTTGCGCTATTTTTGTAATTTTGTAAACCTTCGTGTTTCTTGAATTTTCAAGTGTTGGAACGAAGTGGACACAAATGCTAAGGTTTAGTCGTTTAGATTTTAGGTGTAGAAACAACAAATAAGGGTCAGGCTGGTTTGTTTGTTGATTTCGATTGCATTTCTTATGCATGTCTCAATTATTTTTCATTTTTTTAAATATGTGTGTCTCAATTTTGATATAAAGATCATGTGATTTGCATAGTATATGTGGCGTCTCGGGTATGTAGATGTCCAGTGGCGCCCACATGGCTGTTAATTGTGCACCATGTGTACATGTTCTCTTTATCAAAATTGATGCACGTAGTTATACGCTTGTTATCCATGTTAACAACATAATAAACATACATATTCTTCATGTGTATCAAAATCTAACCATGAGTAGACGAAGAGAAGAAGAAATAGGGAGAGAACAAAGCCAAGGATTTTCACTATTAGAAACAAGAAATGTCTTGTTAAAGGTCATTATATACAAGAGGATTAAATCACACAACACAATAGATGATACACTAAAATAACTACAACTAATAAATATAATCTGACAAACCATGCTTGTAATTGTTTGGCAAAAAGGATTATGACCACAATTTATTATCGGATGTTGCTATGTGTAAAGAAGCTGTTTTAGAGAGAGAAAGGGTACCTAGAAGACTGAATTTCATCGGAAATATATTGGTTCCAAGCGATTATATACGATTACAACCAATCTTCCCAGTTTTCCGATGATGCGACTTCCTTTAGTGCAACGACGTCTCTTTCTTGCATATATGCGACCATGTGTTATTCGAGATGTGGTTAGCTTTAGCGACTTCCTTTCATCCATACTTTTCATGAACTTTAGCAATGACCTCTTAAAGATGTCTTCATAGCGATGACCGTTACTACCATCAACAGCAGACACATGAAGAAATGTATTATGCGTACTCAAGTTTTTAAAGTATCGTTAAGTATGAAAACAGTAATAATAATGGCATGGCATATGGTGTCAAAAAAAAATAATAATAATAATAAAATAAATAAATAAATAAATGGCATGATATGAAACCACGGAGAATTTCTGTTTTTGGTCGATTTAACAATTGTATGTTTTCACATGAAACTGCCACAAAAAAATTATCTTAACTACATATATTGCAAAATTTTTAAAATTACAACATAATGGCCCCGTTTTACACACACACTCTCTCTCTAAAGGGCGTTTTATTTTACATCTATTTTAACAACTACAATCTTTTCAAAGTCTCGAGTCACTAGCCATGCACATGTAGCAATAGGGAGAGGTGTGAGGCAAAAGGGTTTCCTTTTTAAATTTTTTAAATAGTTGACAGGTATAATAATATCTCAACCGGCTCATAATATTTGGTTTTCTTATCCTTATTGCATGGTTATTGTGTATCAAAGCGTTATTGTGTGTACCACACTATCATCATTGATCTATTGATTGCACGTCATACATCAAATTATCTTATTACGTGCCCAAGCATCGTAAGCAAATAAATATTTTATTGCACTTGGAGGTGGAAAGTCTTGCAAAAAATCATAGTGTGGTGTCAGAAAAAATTGTCTCAATGACCAATTATTAACGCGATAAGGTTTTCCAACGAGAAAAGTTGTCAAATCAAACATTATCTAAACTATTCCAGAGTCGTGATTAGAAAACTGGAGTTTTCATTCGTGGACTTGTGACAGCTATGCCAAGAGCCAAGTTATTAAAGAAGTAAATGAAAACAAAATTCCAAGCAAAAAGAATTTGAGGAATCTATCCTCTAATTTACATACAATTATAAATTCGACCCACCCACAATTCTTGCTCCCAACTGATTAACTTAGGGCTTATTTGATTCGATTTATAATAACTGATTTATAAAGAGAAATTATAAAAAATTGAAATAAGTGGTGTAAATTTAATGAAAGTTAGAAATTTATGATTATAATGAGTAGTTGTCAAATCAGTAATAGGTGATATTATAATGTATTTTGATAAAAAGGATTGGGGCTTAGAATATGGAAAGATTCCCAACCAATCTATTAAAAGGTTGCTTTTAGGTCAAACAAATCAAATTTACCACCGAACCTAGACTCATATACTTGGAAGGTGCATTATTTTGAATTTTGAATACCAAGAAGGAAGAGTTATAGGTTTCGAGTCTGATAATATTTGTAAAAGTAATCATTTTAAGTTGTAAACTACTATGTAATATAATTTGTTTACATCCAAATTTTCAGTTTTAACAAAAACTTCAATTCAATCGAGTTCAGTTTTCCTCACTCTACCTCCAACCTTACCCAACAAAAAGCTAATTTCATTATTGGACAGTTGCAGCTCCCGGCTAGTGCAACTCACAGTGGTGGAGCTGTGATTTTGCAACTGCAAGGGAGGACCCACTACCAGCAATAGGCCGGTTAACCTATCGGTGGGGGTAGATTTGGAGTTTCCGGTGGGCGTGAGGACTCGAGCGGAACACACAAATAAGGAGATGTACCTAAATGATAAGATAAATTTATAAATTTATCTTATCAAATTTATAAGATAAATTTAGAGTTTGCGGTGGGCGTGAGGACTCGAGCGGAATACACAAGTAAGGAGATGTAAATTTGATAAGATAAGTGATATGCCATCCTTCATGATGAATACTTTCGCAAAAGTTGTTGCAAAACATTTGGTGCTATTTTGTAAATTTCATCTCCACCGGGTTCAAATGTTCATCCATCATTTTGAAAACTGAGCATTTATGATACAACTCAGCCACCGTACCACTTATGTCCTGCCTTATCAGCACAAAGCAAATAGTAAACAGGAAAAAGCTAAAACTTTGGACTATAATAATTTATCATCTTACTTTATGGGATTCTCAATCTCTCTCTCTCTTTATTGCAATTTGAAGTTAAAAATACCCTTTAGCATTGATAACTTTCTCCTCTGCTCTTTCCTTTCTTTCTCCTGTTAGAAGAAGCTCAAGACAAGGCTGAATAGAATGAAGGATTGGGCAGGCCCGCTGATCGGAGCAGCGCTTTTCGCGTTTCTTACCCCCGGATTGCTGTTCCAACTTCCCGGGAAGCATAAGCCGGTCGAATTTTTGAACATGAAGACTAGTGTAATCTCCATGTTGCTGCACACTGTTATTTATGGTTTGCTTCTTATCTTGTTCCTTGTGATTCTAGACATACATCTCTACGCCTAGATATGATCATGTTCTAGTTACATGGATCACAGTGATGGATAGTAAGAAAAGAGCAAATTCAATCCATTACACTGTCTGTTAGAGCCACAGAAAGTAGATAGAGATTAACAGAATCTTTTGTTCTATGAGGTATGTACCAGAATGAGGGAGTCGAAATGAAAAAAGTAGTTTTTTCCCGTATTGTTCGTGCTTTATTATTATATATTCTTCCATTTTAACCTTTCAATTCTTTTTATTTGTATGGAAGTTTTTTTAACCTAAAAGTTGATGTTAAGTAATGATTTTACATATCAAAGTTCTGATCAAAGTTAAATATTGAGAATTTTCTAACCACCAGAAACTAATGTGCCCCATAATTACTCTCTTCATCTACCAGTCCTTTCTGTCTATTTATAATTTAAACAACTTCTGATCTCAGAGGAGGCCGCTTAGTTCTCTTGTTCAAGTGGTTTTGGGGATATTCAGCTAGTGATAATTCATCCAATCGGCAGCTGATCGCAAAAGCTCAATGCTGAAAGTGTTAAATGAGAATCAAGCACTAGCAAATTGACAAAATGATGTATAGATCAGAGCTCAAACCATATATGGAAAAACAAGAAACTTTACTGAAACGAAACGGGGGAAAAGATAAAAAATTCAATTCAATTCAATACAAATGTGACCAAATAATCAGAGTAAAATTAACTAACTTGGAAAAACTGAAGTAAAATCAAAATTAACACAATGTGGGCTGTATTTCTCAGCCCATGTACATATGAACCTGAACAGCCAATAGGAAAATGCAAATGAGAGCAAAGTAGATAATGGAATGAACCAGAATGGATACTCCACTCGTTTGGAAGTTACCAAACTCCACGAACCGGCTCCGGCCCGGCAACTGAATCAGCAAACCCGGCGTCAACAGAACGAAGAGCACAACCGCCACGAAAACCGGACCCCAATCCGACATCTTGATTTGGATTCAGCAGAAATGGAGTATACAGTGGGAATGGGAAGATGTGGAAATGTGCTTATAAAGGTTTAGGGTTTAGCGGTGGATTTGGGGATTTGATTGCTTCGGAGATTGGAATTCTTTTCTCTCTTCTAGTGCTTGCTGACATTTTGTGCATTTCCTCCATTATCACGTCATTCTCATATTAATGAAAGAAGAATTGCACGTGCTAAGTTCCAACTTTGCGCTTTTTTTTCCCCTCCTTGTTTTCTTTTTCTTGGATCTCATAAGATGTTTACCCCACCCAACCCCAAAAAGAAGGCAAGCCAGCTATGAAAAGAACCGTCCTCCCTTACATGGAGAGGACGGGCTTATTTGGCAGCTAAATTGGCACAAAAAGGGCCAGATGAAACCATGGACCTGCCATGCGGCTTCCCTCTTCTGAATTACTTTTCTCAAGCTCTCTCTCTCTCTCTCCCCGACAACACCACGCTACCACCTACCCTATGTCACATGTCATCTTCTCTCCCATCTCTCTGTCCACTCTGTCTTCATTGCTTCTGAAAACTCCATGAAAGTCTAAAACAGAGACGGAAAGCTTATGAAAATTCATGAAATTTTTATTCTCCTCTCCACTTTCTTCATTCTTTTGCAAAAACTTTGACAACTTAACTTCTTCTTTTTCTATTTTTTCTACAATAACAGTTTCCATGAAACTCCATGAAAATCACGGCTTCTGCCATACTCCCACAGCCTATCCCTCCATTACTTATCAGTACACACAAACTGCTCAGAACTTGTTCAACCTCAGCACTAATTTCACAGAAATTGCTAAAAATTTTCATTCTTTAAGAGTGGCTTTTATTGTTTACACAGAAGGCTTCAATCGTACATTGGTAATGCAGACAACACTTGAGGCCAGAACAACAAATAAAAGAACACAATGTGCACAAAGTGAACCCTAAGAACCTACTGGGGGAGGTCGACGACAGAGACGGCCGGGAGCTGGCAGACGAGGACGACGGCTTCTTTTGTGGGTGTGCGCGGGGGACAGCCGGATTTGGGCTGCGCGCGGGTGCTTCAGCAGGTTCTTCACCGGAAAACAGCAGTGGTGGTGGTGAAGACGGACGGCAGAAACGAATTTGGGGCAAACAACTTTACAAAGTGTTTGGTAATTTTATGATGATTATAATCTGAATTATAATCTGTGACGTGACATTATTTTATTAGTTGTCTATGTAAAAATAAATAATTGTAATTTAATTTTTATTTTTTGATTTTTTTATAAAAAATAAAAATAATGAAATAATATTACGTGACATATTATAATCTAATGTTTAGATTATAATATGAGAATTAGAGTTTTGATTCCAGTAACGGGGGTGGGTGGGTTTTAGATATTTTAGACTTTCCATTTGTGGTGGGCTATATACAATATTTTTTTTTTGGGGCCCTGTCAAGGAAGACGGACGGTTTTTTTGTAGAAAATTTGAAAAGAATGGGGAAGAAGAAGCAAATAATGAAAAAGGATACATGTGATGTGATGATATCTTTTTGGACAGACATGAGTTTTACATTAATAATAGTAGTTTCACAGCGAGCTCTATCTTACTATGACACTCGAGCTATTTGTCTTGCACTTCGTCTGTACTTAAGGATGCATAATGAGTCGGTCGGCTCAGGTGGTATATAGCTCTTCCCGTGTAATAATAGTAGTTTCAGAGCCAGCTCTATTTCACTTTGATACTCGAACTATTTGTCTTGCACTTCACCCGCACTTAGAGATGTATAACGAGCCAGTCGGCTCAAGTAACCTATAGCTCAGCCAATAAAAAACCCTAGTCGAGTTGGTTCGTGAACTTTACTAGACCGGCCGAATCTCGGGCCGAGCATTAAAATTGAGGCAAGACTCAAGCTAAGCTAGCCCGCAGAGCTCATTTGGCCCGTGCAGGCCGCACTTATTTATGAGCTCAACAAGGCTCGTTGAGGAAAACTGATTTCTTATATTAAATTTTTTAATATTTTCTTCACAAAATGAAAAATAAAGTTAACGAGCCGATATCAAATTTTTTTGGCCGAGCCGTCCTCGATTGGGTTTTTTCTTGCTCGAGATAAAAAAGCTTGAGTTGAGATCAAGCGGAGATTTTAGACTTGTGAGCTGGTTCAAGTCAGCTTTTTACATCACTATCTGCACTCACAAGGCATGTAGCCCTCCATTTTCAACATCAACATACATCCAATATCCACGAGGACGAAAGCTTTTGTCTATCACTTATTCACTCTTTGACGAGTCTTCTGGTGAATAAAAAATGCAATTTTGACTGTAAAATCATTCAAGCTCATACATCTGGCATCGTATGGCGTTAGGCAAGTATACCTATGAAACCATTGTTGGTTTCTTTCATATTTAGTGCCATATTGGCGCCAGACAGTTGATGTGAGATCCAAGTTAGATCCAATTTAATTTTTTCTGTGCAAACATTTTTAGATAATAAATATAATAATAATTGTATAAAAGAGGATATGTTTGTGACTTTGTGTAGTGTTACTTCTCTTCAAATGATGAAAGCAACTCTTTTTTAAAGAAAAATTAAGTGATGTTGTGCAATTGTTGGTGTTGGGATTTTGGGAGTTAATTATCTGAAATGTCATTGTACTTTTAAAAAATTATCTCAAATGTCATTGTATTTTAAAATTTACCCGAAATATCACTGTACTTTTAAAAAGTTATTTCAAATGTCATTGTACTTTAAAACTCACTCGATATGCCACTGAACTTGTGAAAGTGTTATTCCATTCGCCACCTCCGTTAAAAAATATAACTGACTTGATGACATAGCTAACAGAATTTACCACGTGACATCTTGATTGTTATTTTTTTAACTGGGTGTTGACCGAGTGACAAATAAGATAATGTTTTCACGAGTTTAATAGTATATGAGGAAAGTTTTATAAAGTACAATGCACTAAAATTTTATAATTTAATAAAACTTTCCTCATATGCTACTAAACTCGTGAAAATATTATTTCATTTGCCACTCCGTAAATACATGGTTTAAAAAAATAACGGTAAAGATGTTACGTGATAAATTCCGTTTTCCATGTCATCAAGTCCGTTATATTTTTAACGGGGTGGACAAACGGGATAACATTTTCACAAGTTCAGTGGCATATCAAGTGAATTTTAAAGTACAAAGGCATTTGAGATAACTTTTTGAAAGTACAGTGACATTTCGGTTAAATTTTAAAGTACAATAACATTTGAGATAACTTTTTAAAAATACAATAACATTTCGAGTAATTAACTCATATTTTAATACCCATTAAACTCAAACTCAAGGTGTTGATGATCAGACTCAGTTCATAAGTTATAGCTGAGGAACAAAGCCTAAAATTGGAGCAAATGTGTTATGAGCCCAAATGGAAGTATTAGGCCTTAGTGGCCTTGTTACTCTTTGGGCTATGTGATTCTTGGCCCATCTTGTGAGTTGTGACTCACTCAACCAACGTCCCTTTTTCAAACAGGGAGAAGAGTTGGTGCCTTTGTCGTGTGAGTCTTGTTGGTTCTCCCATTGGGGTTAGGGTTGCTCATTTCAGATTTTCTTCTGATAGAATTTGAACTTAAGCCTTGTGAGTAATTTGTTTACGATCCATCTTAGTTTCATACAATAATTGGCTGGGTCATTTGCTCATAAGTTCATTAGTCAATTGAGTTGCCTTCTTACTAAATAGATGACAAACCTTGTTTATGTTTATGTAGAGGACTCCGTTATCACTTGAACGATCAAGGTTAACATAGATATAATAACCAATTGGCTCATAATCATACTAGCATCAGAGCATTTTGACTCCTCCCACATGCCACAGCTTCCATACCGACATACAGGCCAATTTTCAGCACAGCCTGCCATTGAAGTCTGTTGTCATCCTTTGAAATCCCAAGTTGAAACCACATGATATTCAAAGTTACTCAGTGCTGGGACCAATTAAAACTGCCCAACTTCTAAATTAAAAGGAGGTTGCCTTCATTGATGGACATTATTAATGTACTAAGAGCATCTTCAATGGGAGAATGTCAATTAGAGTTTATTTAGCAAAAAAAATCAGACAAAGTCCAATGCATATGGCATGCTGTCTTGCAATTGACCGTCCTTTCCTCTAAACCTCTCTCCAATGCTTTTGAGTCAATTAATGGGGGAGAGAGAAGCAAAAAATAAAAGGGAGAGAAGGGTGGGTGGGGGTGTTAAATAGCCACAAAAATGGATTGCATGTAGTTATTATTGGAGAACATCTGTCCCCTTTCATATCTTGTCATGTTTACTTGTATTATTATAAATTAGAACGTCTTTTGAAAAAAAGCTCTTTCAAGTGGCTTGTGCTGCTTGCACGGCCAAATATGTTACGTCTAACTTCTGTTTCTTTAGCCAACTTTTCTTTTCTATTTCTTTGAAAAAGAAAATATTGCAATCAATCTCCATATGTGCATAAACCATACACACACCATTACAAAGCTAAAGCATAATATATATATATACACACATATAAAAATGAGGCTTCTTGCAGCAGTGTTTTATTCATTTTTCCCCTTGTTTACAGATTGAGCTCACTTATCAAACTCTTGCTATCAAGAAAGAAACATAAATAGTCAAGAAACCAAATGCACGATTTATGGATCTAGAGATCATGATCTGTATATGAAGCTTGCAATATTGCTAAATCTAATGTGAATAATAGAACCGGTCCTTCCTACTCTATATATGTCGCATACTAATAATTAATTTACAAAATTTCTTTGTTTGCCTGATCTTTTGGTAGCTTAAAATAGTAATAACTCCTTAGTTTCAAATACGTTATTTTCCTTTCGTGACAATTTAAATTATTTACTCATGTACACATATGTTATACATATTTAAGCAAACATTAAGTAAGAAAATCCACGCTAATTTACGTAAAATATAATGCTTAATACGTGGAGAGCACGTACCCACTCAAATTCTCAAAAACTCATAACTCAACTTTCGTAAAATTTACTACTATTTTTAATTTTAAAATAAATGGGTCAGATATTTGTAACATATATTATTGTTGATATGACATTTGGTCCCCCATCAAAGCTCGTGCTTATAATGTACAACCTTTTGTGGCTCATCTCCGATCTTCACGTGTTTCTCGACTATAATGACCCTTTCAACTCCAAAATTTTCTTTGCTTCAAATTTTATATATTATATTACGAGTCCGTTCGAAAGTTTTGTTACGGCCAGGGGTGGGAGGTTGTTGAAATTTTTTCATATTATTACTATTTCTGTCCACACATAGATTCATTCTAATATTTACAAAAAAAAAATAATAATAATAATAATAATAATAAGATAAGCTTGTGTTTGATTGTTATAATTTTCTATAGAAAATATTAATTTTCCACTTAAATTTCCACTTTTGTACTGTTTGATTGGTTTTTTCCGCGAAACTATTTTTAGTCATGTGATAATATTTTCCAGGGAAATAAGAAAATTATTTTCCTTTGTGGGACCTAAGTAATTCGTTTTCCAGGTAATTGAAATTCCATATTTCTTAAAATATTGAATTATTTTTTAACTTATACTATATAAACACGTACGTGAATTGAGAATTTCTCATTTTCTTTTTCCTTTTTTTTTTTGGTGGGGGTGGAATTTTATGTAACATAACATTTCTTGCCAATGTTAACGAATAAAAGATCTTATAATCATTTTAAATTTTCTAATTATTATGGATTGTTATTGAAGTTTAAAACTTTGTTTTATTTTTATATTCATGCACCAATCACTCACTAAATTTCTTGTAATTTCCTTTATAGTATAAGCTTCTATTTATTAGGTGCATTACTGAGATAGTTGTTGGTCTCAAAATTATTCATTGAATTATGAGTAGTAAAGATGAGAATAAAATCGTCAAAAAGCCGTACTCTATGTACCCTATCTTCATAATCATTATCAAACATTCTAATTATATTATTGTCTATGAAAAAAATCACGCAGGATAAAAGCTTGACATTATTTATCTTTTTTTATTCATCGTAGTTTGATTTCGTCTCAAATATAAACATATATTCAGCTCAAAATTGGAGCTCGCATAGTTTTGACAAATAAAAGATCAAAAATTGGCAAATAAAAAAATACATGGAAAACAGTACAATTTATATATATAACTTGATAATTTCTATAAAAAAAATAATAACTATTAAATAATAAAACTTGGCAAAAAAGACTGTTTACATGGAAAACTAGATTTTCACCTGTGCGTTGCACGGAAACCATCTCAGATTATATATATAAATCTAAATACGAAAACTTAAATAATTTTCTATTATCCGTGAAGAATCATAATCTAATGAACCGACTATATTGAATTTGATGTTGCGATCACTTTGCTAATATGGTATTAACATTATAAATGATAATCAGTTTGTCAAGACTCGCGTGGTATTTAAATTCCCACACTCTTGATCAAGGGATTCTCCAAGCCTACAATCCCTTTATATACTCAACAATAAATGCACTCAATTATTTTTACTTTGGAATAATCATATATAATTAAATTTAGATTTATAACAATATCTATTTAAAAAAACATTTTTTAAACTAATATTATTGCAACTTGACCGAGAACCAAATTCAATATAATTACACGAATTCTTCATTTTTTTTAATAAATTAAAATACCAAATTGTGCATATTATTTTATTTTATTATGTATGATTAATTAATAAACATACATTCTTTCCTTTTTCTTTTTCTTTTCTTTTTTTTTTTAACAAAAGATAAAATGATTTAACATAGGCATGGGAGGTAGGAAAGTAAATAGAGTCAAATAAAGAGATTATAAGTGCAAAGGTATTGGATTTTTTTCAAATTAATTAATCTATATCTGAGTTCTGTAACATAAATGTAATAAAAAAAGGAAAAAACCATTATTATAATAAAAAGAAGAAAAAGCATAAGAGGCAAAAATGGGTGAGAGTTGATAAAAATAATCCCTACTCACTTCATTTACATCATTATGAAATTCAAATTAACAAAAATATCATCCATTAGAGAAATAAATAGGCCTAAAATACATTACAATAAAAACTACAAATACACACAACTACAACTATTACAAGAAAACTAATATGTAGACTCCTATTAACTACCCTAAGTTCAAAACACATCCTGACTACGAAAAATAGAAAAAAAAAAGGGACAACTACAATTTTCCTTCTAAATGTAATAATGACAACATAATACAATAGTGTATATATATATTGTAAGGTTTATTTTAGAGAGAACACATCATTTATCAAATACAATTGAAGTCTTAGCTCTCATGCAACCTTGTAATCACACTGAGAGCATTATTTGACTCGATACAATCTATTCATCCAACCAAGTAACAAGACAGCATCCCGAAAAAAGAAAAAAAAAAGAAAAAAAAAACAGACGTGTGCTCTTCCGATCTATGCACATAAAAAGAAAATCAAAAAACTTTAGAAATATTGGAAAATATATACTTACATAAGGGTACCCCATAAGAACACCAAGTTCCATCCGAACACCAAGTTACACAGATAATTTCCATACCTATGTGTAGATAATACATAGTAAGAACTCAAATAAAATAAGAAAAAAATAATTTAAATAACTAATACATTATATCAAACTCATTTAACTAAGATATAAGAATAATATAATGAATGTATAACCTAAAAGAAACATATAATATATATCTAAAACGCGTTAAAAAAGAGAATATATCTAACAATTCCATTAAAAAATTAATTGAAATACCAAAAAACACATTAAAAATATAAGATATATTATAATTTGACAAAATAAATAAAAGCATTATTAACATTCAAAAACCCTAAGCAGCTAAGATAATCTGTTAGCATCGAAATCCCTAATTTGAAACTTAACAAAATCTAAATGAAAACTATAATTTGTTATTATAATTTGTTATCTAAGTGAAATTTTATAAGGTTATGTTACCAAATAATAATGTAAATTTGTTATTATCATGTTAAGATAACTATAATTTACAGTAAATTTTAACTCGATTGCTATCGTTAACATAAATAGATATAATTTTATTTTTTACACTACTTTAGATAAATGATATTGTACGAAATAATTAATAGTTGAGCTATATAATATACTCTAAAAATATTTTTTATCCGAAACCAAGAAAGCCAGACAATATAAAAATTATATAAATTAATAATACATAAAAGTAATCATATATTTTTTTAAGGAAAATTACTTATAATTATAAATATTCGTACTAGGAAAAATTAAGAAAAAGGTACAATTATAATTTTCACCTAACTTAAACTAAAAATATATATGTTTAATTTATATTAATTATAAACTATGAATTTTGAGAATATATGGACACTTATCCATTAGTTAGTTAATTGGATAATTAAATTTATCATAATGTAAAAAAATAAATGATAATAAATATATATTAGTTACTAAATGGATAAGAAAGAGGTGAATAAAAAATTTAAAAAATTGAAAAATTCATAATACTGCAGGAGTTACCTCAATATAATATAAAATGAAGCAAAAGACCCTGATAACAAACTTTTGGAAGGAAAACTGTGATACAAAGGTACCACAGACTAATTTCTTTTAATTAATAATATATAGATAATATCTATCAAACACTAAAAGATTGAAAATAACAACTATTTTTAGGTGGAAAATTAAGTCAAAAACACGTGTAATTGATATTTCTCATGAAAATTAATTTAAGGGAATTCAATTACCTAGAATTTATTTTTCCATATATTTTTCATGCTTCTTATCAAACAGTGCTAAGTGTAATTAATAGTGTTTGAATGGTAAAATTAAAGAATATTTTACCCATATACCATTTCATTATAAGTATTTC
The DNA here is from genome assembly GCA_963692815.1 of Nyctanthes arbor-tristis. NCBI lineage: Eukaryota > Viridiplantae > Streptophyta > Magnoliopsida > Lamiales > Oleaceae > Nyctanthes > Nyctanthes arbor-tristis. Next base: position 100,089 of record CAVNYN010270505.1, on the reverse strand, counting down.
ACTGGAAATGATTTTTTTATAACAATATAGATTAAAAAAGTAATATTCCAATTACATTTTTAAAAGGAAATTGGTATATATTTTGGGACGAATAATAATAGAAAAAGAATGCAAAACTTATTTTTGTGGGATACTATTATTATAAGATTCCACTTAAAAGGTACAATTTAAAAATAAGTTTGGAGAACATTAGTTTCATTAGAGTTGGAGAACATTAGTTTCGTTAGAGCATCTACATTGACGGTATTAAATCAAGTTGTTAATTAGTAACTCAAAAATATAACTACATTGAAGGTGTTATTGAAATTATTAAAGGAATTCTTTTAACAACTTATTTACTTTGTTGTTAATGAGATAACGTGTTTAAATTGATTCTTTTCTTAGAAAATCATTTTGTAGTAATGATCTCCCCAAATACAGGGGCTCACGGTGTATAGATCGAGTAATCTCCCGCCATATATATATATATATATATATATATGAAGACATAGTACATATTACGGAGATCATTTTCACATCGTTTTGTCGAAAGTATCTTGAAACTTGAACATTGACATATTGCTTGTTGTGAAATCTCTTCGGGAGTAATTTTTATTTGGAATATATTAGACAACAAATTACATGTAAATTTTCTATAGAAACAGATAGGGCTCCAAATTTGGAGCCTGATATGTTTCTATAGCTGGACCGAAATTACATGTGCTATAATTCTAAGACCTCTACAATACGAATTGATTGATAATAATAAGAGTTTTTCACACATAGCATCCCCAACCTTTTACCTTTTTAAGGATTACGTCTCTAACCTTTGTTTTTCCTTATGTACGTCCCCAATCTTTAAAGAAATCCTCTATTTCAACCCTGGTGACGAAAACTGTCAAATTTCACAGTTAAGGTCATGGACATTTTCGGTAACATACAAAAATTGATATTTTAATGTAAAAAAATAAAAAAATAAAAAAATAAAAGAAAAAAGTCCCCTCCTTCTGCTATTTCTGGCAGCCAAAGGGCTACCGAAAATGGTAGTTGTGCTTGCTGCCGGAATGGCAGCAAGCACAAAGGGGGGCTTCCCCCTTTGATGCCGTTTTTGACAGCGGAAACGTCATTAAAAGGGGGGAGTCTCCCCTCCCCTGCTGCACCGGGAGAGACCCCCCATTGCTACTGGAAACGGTAGAAAAAGAGGGAGACCTGGTCCTTGCTGCCATTTCAGCAACAAGCACAGCTGCCAATATCAATTTTTTCTTTTTTTGATTTTTTTATATTAAAATATCAATTTTTTGTATGTTACCGAAAATACCCCTAACCTTAATGATGGAATTTGACAGTTTTTATCACCAGGGACGCAATAAGGATGTCTTTAAAGGTTGGGGACGTACAAAAAGAAAAACAAAGGTTAGAGACGTAATCCATAACAAAGTGAAATGCTGGGGATGCTAAGTGGAAAAAACCCTAACAATAATAATCTAAGATGATTAGACAACAAATTACATGGGCTATAATTTTAAGACATCTACAATATGAATTGATTGATAATAATAATAATAATAATCTACAATATGAATTGATTGATAATAATAATAATAATAATAATAATAATAATGTATGTGGTACTAAAATTGTGGACCAATGATTTTTCTACACCGTTTCCGTGGAAAAACGTGATTAAAACTGCCCAGCGATCCCGAGACAAAACTTCAACATTGTTTATTAAAGTGAGTTTGAGGTTACGAACTCTTGGAAGTGTATCTTTAAGTAAACGGTGACAAGAATTCCAAAAATGTACAGTTATAATTGGATAGACCAGACTGCGCATCAGTTTTCCGATTAAACAGAAGGAAAACACGTATTTTTCTTCTTAGTTCTTATCATTGCAACTGTTCTACCACTGTGTCCTTTTCGATAAACGTTTTACAGAAAGGTCAAGTACTCATCTCAATTAATCAAAATTTTCGCTTGGGGACCAACAAAATATCCAAACTCCATACCCCATTTTCTTATCGTATGTGGCAGCCAAAAACCATAAGAACACGCACCATTCTCTCTTTCCCTGGAAATTTGTTTTCAAGGGTTGTTTCCATTTATTGCTAGATCCACTGAATTGGCAATGGCTGATTTCAGGGAGGGAATTTCTTCATTTTTTAGTAATAGATGGCTGGTTTTTGTTGCTGCGATGTGGGTGCAATCTTGTGCTGGAATTGGGTATTTATTTGGTAGCATTTCACCGACAATAAAAAGTTCTTTGAACTATAATCAGAGGCAGATTGCGAGTCTGGGAGTGGCTAAGGACTTGGGGGATAGTGTTGGATTCTTGGCTGGTAGTTTATCCGAGATTTTGCCTTTGTGGGCTGCTCTTCTTGTTGGTGCTATTCAGAATTTAGTTGGATATGGCTGGGTCTGGCTTGTTGTCACCGGTCGATCACCGGTTTTGCCACTTTGGGCGGTGAGTATCAAACTTAAAACTACTTAATTTTCTTCAAATCAATCCATTATTTGAACCTTTTTGCTAAGTTTCTATACTTGTCTGTTTGTTTTGGAAGAATCTGAAGCAAATTTTACTTTTTAGATATGGGCTGATGAATCTCGTCGATGGAGCTGAACTTGAGGATATTGTCATATTGTTGCAATTTAATATTTTGATAATTTTCCTGAATTTATGTATGAATTAGTTAGTGTTTGAAGTAGAATATGCTGGTCCTTTATCGGAGTTCTCATTTATGTGTATTATGAAATTGTCTTGCTTATGTCATAGTCTTTCTATTTGAAATTGTTTATGTAGATCGTAATGATAATTGGAGTTTAACTGTGCTTAAATTGTAAATTCCCAACACCCCCCCATTTTTTTCTCTTCCCGCGGGGGAATCTTAGGTTCAAGTTGAGAACTCCTTTATCATCTGTACTTTGAAGTTTTAATCTTCGTCCATGGCTGAAAGAATTTTGTTTCTTTAACGAGTAGATAATAGATAATGCAGGCCTCTTTTCATGGGTCTCATTCAATCAGATTATGAAATTGTCTTGCTTCTCATATTCATTCTTTCTTGACAAAACTTTTTATGTAGATCTTAATGGTAGTTAAATGAAAATCCCACTTGGTTTAATTTGTCCCTAGAACTTTGTGTAGTTGTAATTGTGCTTGGAAAATGTTCTCCTGAAGTTTTGCATTCAAGTTCGACATGTGTATTTGGAGAGCTTTTATCTACATTTCTGACTGAAGATGGTGATTGGTGTGCCTTTTGAAGCTTTAGATATCAGGATAAAACTCGATGTAAAACTTCTTTTGTTTAGTTGATTCCTTTTTGTGCTAATCTGCCTGAAGGATTTTCTTCCAATCCTGCAGCTGTGGTTTGAACACGTTCAATGTCTTTCTGAGAAAAACATTTAATTCATCTATTCTATTAGATGGACCAAAATAGAACGCTACCCATGCAAATGTCTGCAGTTGATCCAAACATGTAATTTTTGTACAGTTTTGATATGAATGCTGGTGACTTGTTATCTGGAAACTTCCATGCAAGTGAATATGAAAATTTGGAATTTTCTTCCAGTGAAACTGAATCTATTCACTTACCTGCAGATGTGCATTCTTATATTTATCGGAACAAATGGCGAAACATACTTCAACACTGTAGCACTTGTCTCTTGTGTGCAAAACTTCCCCAAAAGCCGGGGTCCTGTTGTGGGGATATTAAAGGGTTTTGCCGGGTTGGGTGGAGCAATTTTGACTCAGATATATACTGTGATTCACTCGCCAGATCATGCTTCTCTCATATTTATGGTTGCAGTTGGGCCAACTATGGTAGCCATTGCTCTAATGTTCATTGTCCGGCCCGTTGGAGGTCACAGACAAGTCCTATCATCAGATGGGCTTAGTTTCTCGATTATATACAGCATATGCCTTCTTTTGGCTGCTTATTTGATGGCAGTCATGATTGTCCAAGATCTAGTTGATGTGAGCCACACAGTCATTACGATTTTCACAGCCATTTTATTGATTATATTGTTATTCCCCATTATGATTCCCATCAAACTGATTTTTTCTCGGGAGCCAACAGTGCCGGTAGAAGAGACACTTCTACTCCAGCCACAGAAACAAGAGCCAAGCAAATCTGTGGATGTTGCTCAGGAAATCATATTCAGTGAGGTTGAAGATGAAAAGCCAAATGAAGTGGACTTGCTTCCAGTTTCAGAAAGGCAAAAAAGAATTGCTCAATTGCAAGCAAAACTAGCCCAAGCAGCTGCAGAAGGAGCTGTACGAATTAAGAAGCGAAGGCCTCGTAGAGGAGAGGACTTTACCTTGACGGAGGCATTGATAAAGGCAGATTTTTGGCTTCTGTTTTTCTCCCTTCTTTTAGGTTCTGGTTCTGGCTTGACCGTGATTGATAATTTGGGCCAGATGAGCCAGTCATTGGGATACGATAATACCCATGTATTTGTTTCCATGATCAGCATTTGGAATTTCCTAGGCCGCGTTGGTGGTGGTTACTTCTCTGAGAAAGTTGTCAGGTAACAAGCCAGTTTTTCCCTTATGTATATCCTTTTGTACGTTGCAATTAGCAATAGACAGTACTCGACTCGACAGTACAATAAACAAGGTTTAGCTTCATTGCCCTCTTTTTCCCCCGTTTTTCTTTTTATGGGTTTACTATGAATTCTTGCTCTCACAACATGTTTTCTTGGCTGAGTAGAGACTATGCCTATCCAAGGCCAGTGGCTATGGCTGTTGCACAAGTCATAATGGCAGTTGGCCATTTCTTCTTTGCCATGGGTTGGCCTGGGGCAATGTACATTGGAACTCTTCTAGTAGGGCTTGGTTATGGGGCCCATTGGGCAATAATGCCAGCTGCAGCATCAGAGTTATTTGGGTTGAAAAAGTTTGGAGCTTTATACAATTTTCTCACTATTGCAAACCCGGCTGGTTCATTGGTATTCTCGGGTCTCATTGCGAGCGGCATATACGACAGTGAGGCCGAGAAACAAGCTCATGGACTACAAATTGGACACCATAGTTTGAAATCCATTTTCTCGAGTTTTGTCTCTGCGGAAGAACCTCCAAAGTGTGAAGGTGCCATTTGTTTCTTCCTGACTTCCTTGATAATGAGCGGTTTTTGCATTGTTGCAGCTGTATTAAGCATGATTCTCGTGTACCGGACAAAGATTGTCTACTTTAACCTCTATGGAAGATCTCGAACATAACTTGTGCATTTACCATTGAAGTACCTGAGGTACAAGGTTTATAAATGGATTCTCCTTGACTAGCCTTGTTCCTTTATGTATTTATCTGAGAGACTTGCAAGGATGTATGGTACTCTAGAGAGAGAGCATTACATCTCTTATGAAAGTTGAGTGTACCCCCTTACATGAGTTGCTTGTATTATTACCTTTCTTTTGATACCTGGACCTCCTTCCCTTGGCTTCAGCTCGTCGTATACCTTGATCGAGCATTTCAAGAATAATATTTGCTGTTGCAGATTGAGCGGCAAAAGGGTCTGTGAGAGAGAGAACCTATATTTACTGTTTTATTTTCTGCTATTAGGAAGTAGGAACCATCTGGTGGTTGTGTGAGATTGTTCCCATGTTCAAAATTATGTTGTCTGTATTTCAATTCCTTGATGAAATTATTTAGATGAATTTTGATTGCAATGTATGGGTTGCTGAATAAATCTATTGATATTTCTTCTTATGTATCAGAGATCTCAATTTACATGTGATGCTGTAGTTCACAAAGTTGTACTTTCATTACAAATGGATAGAAAAATTTACACGGACCTCACATGGTAAGGAAATGCATACAGGACAAGCCTCGTTTGAAATCTTAAAACTATGGATGATACGAACCTTTCATTTTTCTCTTATTTGATGACGAGAAACCAGAACACGGATGCACCCATGAAAACCTATAAACAATTTATTGTCCAGACTCATTATTTGGGTACTCTTGTGTTTATATTTTCTTCTGCAGTTTTGATTTATGAATTGAATCTTGCACAATCCAGCCTTATCTCTCCTTTATTACCAGTTTTAACACCTACCCTACCAAGCTTCCTCATTGCAGTGATAAAAGCTCCATTGAAGTCGGAAGGATTCCTCGCGAAATCACTTACGGTAGATTGGGACGCCGAGTTGGTGAACAGAACCTGATCAGAAGTGAACATCCCCTTGCCCCCTACCAGGTTCTGGAAGTACATGTTATCAAAAGTTTGTGGAGTGACAGGATCAATGGTAATGGCTATGGTTGGATCTACATTTTGTGGGCAGGATTGCATTAACTGCTGTGCGTAGCTCGGGTCCAGGGTCGGGTCAACAGGGGATGATGGTGAAAACGAGTAAATGCGTTTCGCGAAACGATTGCAGTGGGAAAAGCCAACAGTGTGAGCACCTGATAATGCAATCATGTCAAGTTGCGAGAGACCGTGTCTGGCAAACATGGCGTTAAGTTGGTCGAGATCAAACTCAGGCTCTGGCAAGTTTCCCACAACCTGTGATGCTCGAGAAACAAGTCCATCTCGCCTTCCCAATTCGACTCCGAATGGAGTGCCGCCCGCCTGAACAAATTTGCAGAACATGTCAAACCATGAGAATGCCAAGAAAAGTCGATAATGAAAGCAAATACTAGGTGATAGTGAAGGACACTGTTTGATTACCAAAACGACCACGTCTCGAGCAGCAATGGCTAAAATGTCAGCACACGATACTACCCCAGGGCACTGCGCCTCGACTGCTTGTTTAGCCTTGACCACGGTATCGAAGCCGTCTCCTGCCAGGGAAAGATTATCTGGAGCATCCTTCTCAGCATCATTATTTGGTGAAGCTATAAGAACAGAGGCATCACATCCCTGCAAAACCAGACAATTTATGATCATAGGTCGATCAAAACGAGTCTTTACCGGTAACATGTCACTCAACTAATCTCTTTTATGCTCTTTTCACATCCTACCATATCATCTGGTACTTGCATAACTTAGAAATATAAACATATTTAGTTTTAGAAGATGAAGCACATGTTTGGGTTTGCCACACAGTAGTAGAATTCTCTATCTTTGGTATTCGAGAATAACGTACCTCAACAAAACAGTCGTGGAAAAAGAGACGAAGGGTGGCAGGAACGGTAACGAATGTTTGGCTTAACTTGGTTGCCACAGCCTGTCTCACAATAGCTTCTACATTTGGACAGGTTGAATTGTAAAAATTCTCCATTAATTGCCCTTCTCCTCTCATCACAAGTATCAAAAATACCATAAACAAACCCAACCGTTTCCATGTCTCCATCTCTCTCCTCTGTCTCTCTGTTACTTGCAGATTTGTGTGTATATTTGAGTGTGTGTGTGTGTGTGTATATATATATATATGCATATATGTATATATATTTGAGTTGAACCAATTGATTAGAATAAAGAATAAAAGAGAACATAGAGATGACTCTTCAAATGATGTTTAGTTTCTGTTAGAGGAGGTTTCTTGGTCGATGCCTTTACCAGTTAAATAAGAATAATAAGCAGCTGCTAACAGAGAAATAATTGCATTTTCAAAAGAGAAAAAAGGGGATTAAATTTTCACTAGTTGGTATATCCTTGAGTCAACTTTCTCTCTCTTATCGAACTTTTTATGGAAGTACCTTTCAGGGATTTAGTCCAATCTAGTTTTCTGCGTGTCTGGATGAGCTTAAAGAAAAAAGGTTAAAAATAAAAATGTAAGAAGGTTTGCAGGTAAATCTTAACACCTTAGCCAAACATGCAATAAGACTACTAGAATTGTTGGGCATAATGTGAATTTTATTACTAGAGTTCCCAATACATGTAAGGAAGGAACTTCCTTTCTTTGTTATTTTTATTTTTATTCATTCAATAATTTATTTACTCCATTTTTTTTTTGTGTGGAACATTTCTAATTATACTTTATTTTCAACTACATATTTTTTAACGTTTGAGGGTTTTTCCATCTAATTTCATCAGGCTTGCACCTTACTGTTTCTTCGATTTTAATCCAATCAAAATAATAAGAAAAGGTCTATGTTGCAATAACTTGATTTTCTTGGCAAGGAAAATCTATGAATCAATATATCCGGATGGAAAGAAGGACTCATTCTTGTTAAAAGTGTTGAAAAATAAGCTTATTAATAACTATTAATGAATTCTCGAAAAAATAATAATTATTAATGATAATTGAAGGGCAGTTGATGCCTTGCCTTATTTATTTAATTAACAACATGAAGGATTAAAATTGCACTTCGATACGTAAAAGTGAAAATGACATGGCAACAAATATGGGGTTGTACTTGTACCAATTCAGAGTTCCCACATGGAAAAAAATATTGTACTTGGCTATTCTTACACGATATTGCCATGTCCCAAGGTCAAACTAATCTAACTTCTAGTGGAGGTTTTTATTTTGGCCATCACAAGTTTAACAAGTTTATATATACATATATATATAGTGACACGCACGCATATATAAAAGGTCTAGTGTTCTTCTTCATAGTTTGCGATGTATTCTTACGGGATAAGTAAAAAAAATAGTCAGTGTGGTTTAACTAGAAAAGATTTACGCAGTCGAGTTCTCTCTCTGCTCTAGTTTAGCTTGTTAGAGTGCCTCGAATAAGAGCTCATAAGAGATCGGAAGTACAAAATTACATATGGAAGGTAAAACACTATTTGCACATGTCCCCCTCTTACACAACCAAACGATGTATCCATTACAAAACCAATAGAAAAACATTTGCTCTCTTCTTCAACGGCCTCCTTTCTCAATCTTATTCTGCCACGTCATGTGGCTTGTTTCAAAATTTAGCCAACTGTTGGTTCTATAGCTGTAATGTTTCTTCTATTATAGATTCAATAGAATATTTATTCCTTCTGAATTTATTTATGAATTCCAAAAAAAAGAAAAAAAAAGTTGGTTTGATGAAGAGCTCGATGCGTGTATTTTTAACTTAATGAAATTTTCACGAAAATCCATCTCTTAATGAAATTCATTAATTCAATGCATTTGAGGAAGCTGGATATTTGGGATACTTTGAGGTGGACAAATTCTAATGGAACTCACTAAATTAGTAAATTTTAATTGGAACTGAGACCAATAGTGCATCTCAAGTGGTATAAAACACACCTCACCAAGACGAGATCCTGAGTTTATATGGAATTTTAAAATCCAAGTTGAGGACACTTTCTAATTTCAATATATATCAGTATAATGATCTATACTATTTATTTATCACGTAAATAACATCTCATATCCGTATTTTATTATTTAGAAAATGAAGAAATATTATCCTCCTAATTATCTTTAGTGGCATTTACCTTTTGCCATCAATTTCAACTTTAATCCCGTCTATTTTGATTCCCCTCTCTTAGAAGTAGAGAGACTGCGTAATAGTAGTAGTAGTAGTAATAATAATAATAAGCTGTTGTAATATTGATAGTAATTAAATCGAAAATATACATAAAATCAGGGAGTTTGGGAGGATTGCTTGGGTACTTGATGAAATGTGTCTTAAATGTCAACAACAACAATAATAATAATAATAATAATAATAATAATAATAATAATAATAATAATTATAAGCTGTCGTCATATTGATAGTAGCTAAATCGAAAATATACATACGATTAGGGAGTTTGGGAGGATTGCTTGTGTAGTTGGTGAAATGTGTCTTAACTGTCAACTCCGTGTGTTCGAGAAGTGTGTTGATTTTAAGTAATTTTTACTGAGTAATTTTTACTACTATTTTAATTTGAGAGAGAGAAGGTTGTGGAATTAGTTTTATCAAAATGGGCTCCAAACAGTTATAATAAAAACTTATTATAAATAAATGTTTTTATCTCAATTAGCTCCCGTTCCAAAGTCCTTGATCAGAGGTTTAATTTCTTCCCCTCGCAATCCCTTTGTAATATAATATCAAAAAAGTACTTTGTTCACAACAACAACAATAATAATTCATTCAACACTTGGGAACTCCTTTTAAAGAAATTTTTTACAACGCAGAACAAGGTCGTTCTATGACATAAAATCAATATAAAAATGGTATTTTAGAGTTTCCTAAATGAGTTTGTTTCATCGGTGAAGATGATGAAGGGCGGAAAAAATAAGAATACAACATTCCTTATGGTATTTGTGGTAGATTGATAGCTCACTTATAATCAAGTTGTTCAATCTAACTTTAGATTAGTTAAGTTACAAATAATTTATAGAATTTGTTCCATCCTTCCATCCAGTTCCATTGGCTTATTAAATTGTCAATCAGGAGAGGCTGGCGATCAATCCTTCATGTCCAAACTTGTAGTATAAATCAAAAAACCTCCTCCTGTTCATTTTTGTCTAGACACAACTTGACTGTCAAAGAGCACAGTTATATACGGAAGTATTACATAATCTTTTATAAAACAGGATATTCACCATTTTATCTTAGATTATTTTTCCCCCTAATCACAAACAATTTTGTAAATGTTTCCTTACCATAATTAATTCTAAATTTGAATGTTTTAAATGTTAATGGTCAGATAATTGAAATTGATCTTGTGTCATACATATTACACCCTATGACACTATACAGCGCACACGTGTGCACCGATAATCCTATTTTTCAAGTGCACATACATAAATGTACATGTTTCAATTTGATGTTAACCAATGATACATCTATCAACTTAGATCTTCTTCGTTTTTCTACGTTACTTTCTCGATTGGTACACAATCCATTATTCACTCAAGTCTTTAAAAAAAAAAATCAAATTCAAGATCTTTGTAGCTCACTAATAATTAATTAATATGAATTACTATATTATTATATATTAGCTCCGTCCTGATTATTTGGCCTCAGATGCTTTTGCACAATGATGATTAAAAAATATATGTTGAAAAGACAAATTTTGTGATCCACTTTCCTAATTTGTCCATATTTAATGAGTTGGATTCAAAACTGATAGTTATAATTAATAACATCCCAAAAAGGAAAATGAGACCAAATAATTGGGACAGAAGTAGTAATAATTATAGCCATTTAGGTCGAAATGGATAAAATGTGGCACATTAATAATCCCTTAATTAATCATTATTATTAGTACTACATACAATGGGGAAGTTAGGGTTTCTTAAAGAGGCACAGCACAACCATTCTTTAATTAGATAGCACTATTCTTTTATTCATCAAGCGTGAGTGAGTATGTGAGCATATCATTCTAAAATAATCTTGATGTGGAACTTCATAACTAGTTATAACTTCATAACTAATTCTAATGTGCAATAAGGAAAATATTATTTGTAGCTAGTCAATCATACAATCTTTTACAAAATGGGGATAAACTTACAATCTTACCACTGTGTATTGTGTAATTAGGGAAAATGATTTAAAGATACGACGGTGAATTTCTCTTATTTTGTAAAAGATTATCTGAATTATTACCTACAAATAACGGAATTCTGCAATTAATTTAATGAGAAGTTCTCGATTGGTTTTATAAACAGAAAAGTTAAAATTTAATTGACTCACACCTTGGGTAATAATACAGTTCTTTGAGAAGTGCAATTTATACAAGATCGGAAGAGCACACGTCTGATACACACACCCTTAAAAGTTGTCATTTTAAAGAAGATGTGGTCAGAGGCAGTTAATTTAATATATAGAAAATGTGTACAAAATTTATATACTGTATGTACAAACATAATTTCTCCAGTTGTTATATAGATAATGATTGGTTAAGTAGGTACCGACCCGTTCTTACATATATGACTTGTTTTATTAGAAAATCATAGAGACAATATTAATCTCCCATCTGTATTGTCTTACATCCAGCTGATAGGTGTTTTTTTTTTTTTTTTAAGTATTCTACAAGTAAAATAAAATAATTTATAATTGTAGTTTTTCTATTTCTTTTTCCCGAAGTAAACTCTCAAACTAAAGACCAACTTTGAATCTTGTATTCTAGTTAAAATATCTAGATATGTATACTCATAACAATGGTGACTTTACTAGTACTCGAGTAATAATAATGAAAACTCAATACTTTTGCAAATGTAAACAAAATAAGTAAGTGTAAGAATCCCAAATAAATTAGTTAAGTCTTTTATGTCTACTTAATTACTAGTGTCACATTTTTCGGAAGTGTGTATATATATATAATCTCTGTGTGTGTGACTAGGGAGGGGTCTGCTTTACCCTACTAAACAAATAGTGGAGTAATGAGAATTTGGCGATTCCATTTGTGTTTATTGAACAAGGTGTCATGTCAAAATGGGATTTTTGAGTTATTATTGTCATTTTATTTTTTTCTATTTCTAGATGAAACTCTTGAAGATGTTTTCAACAAAAGTTGAGAAAACAGAATAACATGAAAAATAGAAATTTATACGATTTCTTTGCATGATGAGAAACAAACTCATTATTATTATTACTAGTTATTTCACCCGTGCGTTGCACGGAATGATAATACCAGATGATATAAACAATTCAAGAGGATTAAACATGATTGTATAAAAAAAGATTTTAAGTTATAATATTCGATCGTTGATGTGGGTGTAAAAACAATATAGTTGTTACCCGTAATACGATATATTTCATTAATGAAGATAAAAAATGGTCTATAAAAAAAAAACTAAGGAAAACGTTGAAGAAACTTTTTAGATTTCGTATTGGGCTGTATGAGTGATTTTTTAAGTTTGTATTATGCTGACAGTGTATAACGTACAAGAAAATATGTTACATCCAATAAATATAGTTTGAATAAATGATGAAAGATAACACATATATTACACAATTTTTAGTAGAATTTGTTGTTTGGCCATTTTTAACACAAATCATAATTTACAGATCTTTTCCATTTATAACCATTGAAATATCTATATAAAATTGTTTATGAGTGAACATTAACTTTTTCTACAAAATGCACGTGTGATCTATTGTCCATTTTGGGGTTTTTTTTTTATTTTTCTAATATGTATTAATGATATCTATTTTTTCTTAACATGCATATCCTACATATTAAATACTTTAATATGTTAACATATTTTAGTTAGTGTTTAAAGAATTAAACCATCAATGACCAATTCAATTAGAAAAATCAGGAATTGGCAAATGCTGGAACCAATCTAAAAAGCAATTTGACATTGGAAGTTCAAGGCCCATAAGCTAAGGCTCTAATGTGCATAACCCTTCTCTAAGTAACTTAATATAGACATATATACTCAATTCTTTTCACTAAATAATCAATGTGGGATTTCGTTTCCGCGCCCAAAATTACATTTTCAATGGCTATTAAAAAAAGAATAAAATTTCAACCTTTTTTATTGACAAATCTATATTGGAATTCAATTCTAATAATGTCTAAAAGTCACTTATTGCACTTTTATTATGAAATTTTGTGAATCATACTCTATAACTCTACCCGTGCAATGCACGGGTAAAAACAAATCTAGTGATTTTATAATTTGATAAATTTTAGCATTTATTTATTAAGTAGATCGGAAGAGCACACGGTTGTACTCAATTTAACTTTTTGAACCTTGAACTGTTAGCTTTTCCTATTAGATGACCAATTTTTTTTTTTTTACATAAGCGAATACTGGAACTAATCCGAAAAGCAATCTGGCAATATGAGATAAGCACGAATATGGTTCACTTTTCACAATAAATTTTTTTTAATAATGACTAATTAAAATTTTAAACTTTTTAGAAGCTCAAAACCCATAATCTAAGACTCTATTATAAATAACTCTTCCCTAAGTAACTTAATATAGACATATATTCTCAATTTTTTTCATTAAATAATCAATGTGGGACTCCCTTGCTATGCTCAATGTCACATTTTCAATGGCCTTTAGAAAATGAATAAAATTTTAACTTTTCTTATTGACAAATCAATCTGGGAATTCAATTATAATGCCCAAAAGTCATTTAATTGCACTTTTATTGAGTTATCTAATTATTTGACAGCTTTATAACTTTTAGCATTTATTTTTTTAAGTTTTTAATTAAAACCGGTTCGACCTCAACTCGACTCAATTCGATTCAATCTTTTAAACCTTAAACTGTTAGTTTTTTTGGTTTGATGACGGGTACGGTTTTCTAAATATTGACGAATACTAGAATCAATCTGAAAAGCAATTCGACGGTGCGAGATAAACACGATACGATTTACCAGTTCACAAGAAACTTTTTTCAGTAATGATCAATTAAAATTTTAAACTTTTTGAAAGCTCAAGGCCTATAAGCTAATGTCCTATTATGAATAACCCTTCTCCAAGTAGTTTAATATATATATATATATATATACATCCTTAATTCTTTTCATTAAATAACTAACATGGGAATTCCCTTTCTATACTCAAAGTCACATTTTGAATGACTCTTAAAAAAGGAATAAAATTTCAATATTTTTTTAATGAAAAAACCATGTCAAAATTTAATCATAGTGCCCAAAAGTCACTTAATTGCACTTTTATTGAGTTTTACTAATTATTTGATAATTTTATAAAATGTACAATTTATTGTTAAGTTTTTAATTAAAACTAGTTCGACTCGATTCGACATTTTGAACCTTGAACAGTTAGCTTTTCCAGTTCGATGACCGGTCTGATTTTCTTAACATTTGCAAATAGTAGAACTAGTCCGGAAAACAATCCGACGGTGTGATATAAACACAGATACGACTTATCGGTTCATAATAAATTTTTTTTAATAATGTTCCATTAAAATTTTTAACTTTTCAAAAGCTCAAGGCCAATAGGCTAAGACTCTATCATGAATAATCCTTCTCCAAGTAGTTTAATATAGGCATATATTATCATTTTTTACTAAATAACCAATGTGAGATTCTTTTTCTATACTCAAAGTCACATTTTCAATGGATTTTAAAAAATAAATAAAATTTCAACTTTTTTAAATGGTAAAGATAAAAAAATTATAAAATTGAATATTCTTTTTCCATATTATTTTAGGTAAAAATTAATTAATTTAAATTATTTAGCTTTACCAGTTCGATAACCTGTCAGGTGTTCTGAACATTTACAAATACTAAAACCAATCCGAAAAAAATTGATAGTGTGAGATAAAGACGAATACGGTTTACCGGTTCAAAATAAAATTTTTTAAAATAATGATCCATTAAAATTTTAAACTTTTTGGAAACTTAATGCTAATAAGTTGAAGCTCTATTATGAATAACACATCTTGAAGTAGCTTAATATAGGTATACGTTTTCAATTCTTTTCACTAAATAACCATTGTGGGATTTTCTTTATATGCCTAAAGTCACATTTTTAATGACTATTAAAAAATGAATAAAATTTCAACTTTTTTTAAATAGTAAAGATAAAATTATAAAATCGAATGTTCTTTATCTACATTATTTTAGGTAAAAATTAATTTTTTTCAATTATTTAATTAATATCGGTCCAATGATATTGAACCGTTAGCTTTTCCGATTCAATGACATGTTCGATTTTCTGAACATTGGTGAATACTAGAACCGATCTGGAAGCAATCAAATGGAACCAAAAAATTAAGAAAATTGATCGAAAATATAACTACTCGAGATATTGAATGTAAAGTGAAAGAGATTTAAGAAATCTTAGATATAATAAATTCTATTATAGGTAGATAAAGCAAGAAAGAGATTTCAAAATAAAATGAAATCTGATTTGGTGATTGTGATTAAAAATTGGAAAATATAATGATAATAATAAATTAAATCAAATATATCAATAAATAACATAAATTAAAATAAAAATTAAAAACCTATAATAATAATACAATGAGTGGCCAAGATTGCAAGATAAAGTGAATGACCGGGATGACTTAACCAGATTTAGCAAGCGAAAATGGGCGAAAAACGGTAAAAAAGAAATTATTGTGTTTTATGTATGGATATATAGATAGATTCTTATTATTATTATAATCATGACAAGGTAATGACACACTCTATAGTGTCCTTTGGACACCATAGAGTCAATCAAAATGTGATGTGTCATGCTTACTTTGTTAAAAATGTCCCGTATTTTTTGCAAACTAAGCAAGCAATATCACATGTTAGTGAAATAAGTATAGTTGACATCACTACATTGGAGGATAAGTTGATATACATAAATACATGGTGGTCTTTATTTATTCAATAGCCAATAAAGAGACAACTATACTAGAGTCGAATATTTAATCTAGAGAAATAACATTAATCAATAAATAACATTAGTCTATACTCCTATGTTATTTTAGACTTATCATTTAATACTGATTGCCCCTCTCATATAGACAACAATTCTCATCACATGTAATTGATAAAATTATTCCTGGATAATATATGTTACTTTCAGTTCTCTCCAAGAATTTTATTAGACACCTATTGATATTGGATATCTACACCTACATACAAGTGGTAATATATCCCTTTACAAGTAGGGATGCCAATTTATCCCGATCCGGCCGAATACCCGCGGTGCCTAGAACATAACGGGGCAGAACCCGCAGGGCAGATCAGGGTTGCCCTGATCCATTTATTTTTTTTTAAAAAAAGAAAAAAAGAAAAAACAATTAAAAACCCCAAGTTTTATTAATTTTTTTTAAGGGTGGTCGTTAATTTCAAGTGACGTAGAAACCTCAAAAGTCACCACCAACTCCTTAAAAAAAAAAAAATTAAACGGGGCACTAAACGGGGCAGGTTTACTGCCCCTAACCACCTCGAGCCCCAACCCAAACCGCCCATACCCGAAATAGTCGGGGCGACGGGGCGTGGTAGCAAAACCTGTTAACGGGGCGGGGCGGGGTCAATCATCCCCGAATCCGCCCCCTTACCATCACTATTTATAAGCCATTAATTAATAATAAACCCATTTACCTATTTTAGTAAGGGAAATGATATAAAATCAGACGTGAACATGTGCGTGGCGTTTATTTAGCATGCTACATTAATCATGTGGGCAAATGTGATGGTGCCAATTGTAACTTTTTCACTGATGAGATTCGTATGGGCCGAGAGCCCAAGCCCAGAACTTGACAAAATGAGTAGAAAATATAAACTGCTCGAGTGCTCGACTGATATATACGTTCCGTGCTTTTGAATAGTCAGTAGTGGCAAATTTTCAAACGATCGAATTACAAATTTCAATCTTGATTTCCAATACCAACGGGAAGAACCCCTCAAATGGCTATGGAGGTAGAGAAAACTGGCTTGGATTTTCCGTATTGGAAGCCGGTTCCTCGCCGGTTCGCTCCCGATGCCTTCTTCTTCGCAGCTGGCAACATAGAGAGAGAACTCCTCTCTAAACTGGTAAATCTGTTTATGCGCAATCAAATATTCATATTCATATTAATTTTCCTTCATTGTATGCAGTAATTTCTTTCAGTTATCTTATTACGCTTTGAGATTGACTTTTAAGGTGGAACTTTCGTTGGGAGATTAGGGCTATGATCTTCCGAACAAAGAAATTGTACTTATTTGTACTGGAAAGGATTAAACTTATTAACGTAGTTTATTTAGATTATGTGAAGATAAGTTTGTGCAACTGTGCACATGGCTGCAGTGTATTAGGAGTTAAGCTCACCTAAGCTAGTTTACTGCATTTGCCTTCTTAGGGTGGTTAGTAGCCTGAAATCTGTACTTCTGTACTTTGGTGTTAGTTTCTTTGCAAATGTGAGAGAGAGAGAGAGAGAGAGAGAGAGATAATGATGTGTACATGAGTATTAGGAGATAATGGTATACCAACAAATTTGAGAGATGCTCCTATGGGCCCTTGCTATTTGTGACGATATCACTTATCAACCTTACTATCATCCGATTATATAACAGTTGACAGAAGGAGTAACTGAGGCATTTCCGTTTAACATCGCTCCAACTGAAAAGTCACTAAGGTGGAAGACAATTCCAAAGAAA
The DNA here is from genome assembly GCA_963692815.1 of Nyctanthes arbor-tristis. Lineage (NCBI taxonomy): Eukaryota > Viridiplantae > Streptophyta > Magnoliopsida > Lamiales > Oleaceae > Nyctanthes > Nyctanthes arbor-tristis. Next base: position 82,240 of record CAVNYN010270505.1, on the reverse strand, counting down.
AATTCTCCAACACCCTGTCCAAGAACTGGAAAGATTTCAGCTGTAGGATGATTTTGTGGACTTGGCTTTGCTTGATTTAATAAATTGGATTCCTCGTGTGGGAAGAAGTGAGAATGGTGAGACCCTCCACGGCCAATACCATTGGCCACTGTAAGTGGAGTACTCAGTTCCTGTTGATAGTCAAGCCTCCTAATTTTGCTAATCAGGGACTCTAACTTGAGATACATGACTTAGCAACTAACAACAAAGGTGTGAATTTTGCAACTATATTCAACCCCTGTCCAACTGTTGTGAATCTAGTAATATGTGACTGCTAGACTGCATGTGGAAGACGGAGCTATATATTTCTCCAAGAGGGACATTCATCAGGCATTTTAGATTTGGACTCAGAATTTCTATTCCTTGATGTTTGCTATGATTTTATGGATGACAGAAGAGATGTTAAGATGAAGTCAACACTTAAGTCTAAGGAAATGAGACACATCAAACTTGAATAATAAATTTTTATCAATCTTCTAGAGTAAAAACTTGGTGGCGATTGGGGAAAACAAAGTAATAGAGTGAGATATATTGAGCTTTCATGATGACGACTGAGATTATCATTTATTTTATTTTATTTTTCTAATTTCAAGTCATGGGTGTACATGATGTTAATTTTATGTTCTAACTTTAATTTCTCTTTTCGACTTGTTTCATGTGACTTCCACTGACAATGTGTTAGATATACACTGTGTTACTTCCTTTTGCACTTGTTTGGGATGGATTATAAGTTTATTCAGATAGAAACAAGTGATGGATAAGTGAGTAGCAGTTGTGGGTCTTACAAGATATGTACACAAAAGTATCTTTAACCAGCTTAATTTATAAATTTGTAGTTTATAACCATTGCCAAAACAAGTTGTTTATAATCTTCAGCTTTTTTATCGGAATTTCTAGAACTGATTTAGTTTTCATTTTTGACATTTATAGTTTGTCTGCTTTTCGTGCAAAGACCGAAAATGTTGCATGCTACAACCATCCCATTTCATATGTCGAATTTCTCCCTGGGTAAATTGCTCATGATAACTATGTTTTTTCTTTCCCATATGAGATACCAGGCACTTTTGTCTGGAATTTGGAATATTCAATGTGGTAATAATACGAAGTAGCTCTCAACTAATGAAATCTCAAGTACGCAATATGTATGGGTCCCCATTGCTCGGTAGGATTTAGCTGTGTCAGATTAGTACTGGCGGTACTTTTTTTGAAATATTGAGCTACTTATTTTCCATAATATGAAAAAGAGATTTAGCCTCGGTAGCAAGTGCTTGAAGAACCCCTCTTAAATGTCTCTGTTATAGTAAAACATCTAATTTAGACCTCTCGTTTCTTATTTCTCTACTGATGTCCATTTCTTAGTGAATGGATTTGCATTTTCCTGGGACACTATTCTGATTTTGGTCTACTTCTCTTTCTTTTTTTCTCTAGCTCCACAATAGAACATAATTCATGATCATAAAAATTCTTCACAACAGGTTGCATTGGATTTGACTGAAGAAGAAAAGCAGCATATTAGAAATATGAAAGATGAGGACAGCAGGTAATTATTATGTTACTCATTGATTTGGTGCCTATGGATTTGGCAGTTCAAACATTCATATAATATGAAGCTAGAAAAATTCTACTAATAAGGAACAGAATTAGGGAAAAGAAACGAGTCAAAAATTGCAGTTGGTATTGCTCTAAGCTTTGGCACGTTCATTAATTTCTTTAAAGAAGAAATTTTAACTGTCATCACTCTTCAAGTAAATTTTGCATCAGTCTTGGGCTTGTTTTCAATGTAATAAATTTATGTAGTTCATTGAAAAAGGGATCACATATTCAAATTTATTGTTTTTATGTGTATTCCTAAAATCAGTTTCTTTCATGCAGCATTTATTGTCTTTATTTTAGTTTTGAGCCTAAAATAGGCACATATATTTGCAATAACTGAGGGATCTATTCATGAATCTGAAATTATCTGCTTTTCGAATCTCATCTATGTGCTGCGTTAGAAATGAAATTATTTTTCCCTTTTTCTTTATGTGATAACTAGTTATAGATTCGTGTGATGCACGTGATATTTAAATGCCTATTTTACAATTTTAACATCATTTTTTTCCGGCTTGATAGATAGCTGATGTGGCATACTTGTGCTGCTTTTTTTTTTTTTTTTTTTTGGGGGCGGGGGCATTAACTATATGCTACAACTTTACCCACAACAATCTATCCTTGCAGTTGTGCAGTTTACAAAATATATATTAATACTTGAAAGATTTAATTGAAGAAAGGAAAAAAAGATATATTGTAAATAGTAGTAATAATCAAGAAAAAAATACATTTGTCGTTTAGAAACAAAGTTATCATGATCAAGTATTTTTTTTGTACAAAAAGTAAATATTGAAATCAACCTTAAAAGAATATTTTAAGATGGTTAAACCACAAAAGGAAAAAAAAAAACAATATTTTTCCGAAAACATGAAAGTATAAAAAAAGAAGACACTGAAAGTTTATGGATGAAAAATGAAATCATATGGAAGCAAAGCTAATAGTTACAGTAAACAGGAGAAGTCTAGCCTAGTCAAGAATATAATTTGACATGATCCATATTTCTTCAATCACATTAGATTTTTATAATATAGTGTGCCATTGGATTTGGGTATACTCGCTCTTCTTTTAAGAAGATTTTTTATAACTATATTCATGAAAGAGAGAAAAGGCACATACGTTTAAGTCGAATTTGAAAGATTCACGTCTTCTCTTTTATATATAAAATAAAGTTGTAAAAAAATAAATATAGATAGATTAATTAATAGGAAGATGAAGAGTTTTTTTCTTTTAACTAAAGAATCAATAAATGAAGGGCAAGTAAGGAATTTGATAAAATATGTAAGGGTAAAATAGAAAATCAAAAGATTTTCCTACATTCACACTTTATCGATTGATATTTGTGTTATGCTCTATTTACCAGGGAAGTTTTCTGTTCAATTGTTGGTTGTGGGGCACGTTTGAAATCTTTGGATGACTTTGAAGATCACTACAATGCACGGCATACTGCATCTTGTGCAGTCTGTGCAAGAGTCTACCCTACAACACGCCTACTCAGCATACATGTATCTGAAGCTCATGATTCTTTCTTTCAGGCAAAAGTTGCCCGTGGCTATGCTATGGTAACTCTTTATTTTAAGTGCATCTCTTCCATCCTTGCTTCAGTTTTCTGTAGTTAATTTGCTCATTTTTGTTTGTTGACAAATTTGCTCTAGTAGGTGGTTGTCCCTTGTGCTTTTCCGTGGTTACTGAGAAGGTGTCTGGATACTGTTGAAAAGTTAAAAGAATTTTGAAATAAATTATTTTTTGCATGGCCAACTTTGAGAATAAGTAACATTTTGACAGTAAGGGAAGCTTTGCTTTCACAAAAAGGGTTAATTTCGCAAATCGTCCCCAACCTTTAGGTTAAGAACCGGTTTCGTCCCCAATTTTTTTTAACACACACCACAGCCCCCAACCTTTCAAAAATGCACACAAATCGTCCCTATTGCCACTATTCCGCCAAATTTTTATAAAAAAGACGATTATACCCCCTATAAACATTTTAAACTTTTTTTAAAAATGTTTAAAAATAATAAAAAACTGAAAAAACCCACCCCACCCCACGTCTCTCTTGCCGCCGGCAGTACTGCCGGAATGAACCATTCCGGCTGCCAAAAAGGGGGGGTGAATCCCCCCCATTTCTGCCGGAATTGGCAGCCATTTGGCTGCCATTTCCTGCAGAAATGGGGGGGGGGATTCCCCCTGCAGCAAAATGCTGCCGGAAATGGTAGCCAAATAACTGCCATTTCCGGCAGCATTGGGGGATTCACCCCCCATTTTGCTGCAATCCCCCCCCTCCCGGTTCATTCCTGCGGCCGGCCTGCCGGCGGCAAAGGAGACGTGGGGTGGGGTGGGGATTGGGTAGATTTTTTTAGTTTTTTATTATTTTTAAACATTTTAAAAAAAAAGTTTAAAATGTTTATGAGGGGTATAATCATCTTTTTTATAAAAATTTGACGGAATAGTAGCAATAGGGACGATTTGTGTGTATTTTTAAAAGGTTAGGGGCTGTGGTGTGTCTTAAAAAAGGTTGGGGACGAAACCAATTCTTAACCCAAAGGTTGGGGACGATTTGTGAAATTAACCCTCAGAAAAATTAAGAAAAACTTGACCTATTGATACACGATTGAAGTTTTACTTGCTTTTAGCATAGAGTTCTACAATGTGGGAAGTTTAACATAGGAAGACAGATGATTATTATGGAAACATAAGATCTTCTGTATTGTTTTATGATGACAGTTTGTACACCTTACGTTTTCTACTGAAGCTTCTTGTCTATTTAATTTATGTTTTGTAGTACGAATGCCTTGTTGAAGGCTGTGGTATGAAGCTGAAAACTTACAAGAGCCGGCAGCAGCATCTGGTCGACAAACATAAATTTCCATCTTCATTTGAGTTCTTCAAGAAGGCTCGGCCCTCAAAGAAACAGAGGCAAAAAATCCAGCGTAAAAAAGCATCAAGCAAGACAGAAGAAGTTTCAACTGCAATGCAGGTTGAGGAAGCAACTATTGATAGTCTCACCTCCGCAGTCTCAAAACTGAGCACTTCAGATACCCCGTCATCTATCAGCTTTGGCCGCCGTCACACTCAGGGTTTTGCATTTATTCCTCGAGCTGTTCAGCGAGAGAGAAGACCAAATTCATTGGCTACTCAGACAAAGAGATAGATAGCCATATTGCTTTCAGCGCAATCTGAGACGACCTAGTTATTAGGACAGCATGGGTTTCTCTATCCCCAACTCTCATTTCCTCTTCTTCAATCTATGTAAAATTTTTGTTTGGCGGTTGCAAATGTGATTGCGTCCCTATTCCGTCCACGCTGATGGCCACTGACCTGTGATTGCCCTATTTGTCAACCGAGGATCGGGAAACAATGAATGTTGATTGTGGCTGAGAAATATTGAGTGGCTGAGGTTTTTAAGGACTGCTGTCAGTTTCTGTACAGAATTTCAGTATTTTTCTTTTAACGTTAAGATACTGAAATCAAAATTTTGAAGCCATCAGATGCGGCTGATGGCGGGTTGCTCCTTGCTGGGAGCGAGATGATCTATTTCCCAGTAAATTAAAATAAAATGCATTTTAACTTGTAAAAAAAAATTAAAAAAAAAAGGAAAGAAACGAGGAATCAAGATACTTTTTTAATCCACAGAATATAAATCACATTGCATTTTTCTTCTGCATTATAGCGGATCTCTCTCTCTCTCTCTCTCACAGAGGAGTAAGGTAAATCAATAAGAATGGACGCATTGGATTCAGTCTTCGATCCATTGAGAGAATTCTCGAAGGACAGCATTCGTCTCGTCAAGAGATGCTGCAAGCACGATCGCAAAGGTATCTTTCCAGATATTCCAATTTCACATAAATCATAATCAATGCCTATAAATAAGTTTTTGATTTATTTATGATCCGATCTAATAAATCTTTGAGGATTCATTCATTTTATTTTGTCAATTGGTATCTGCAGAATTCACCAAGGTCGCGACTCGTACGGCTATAGGTTTCGTGGTGATGGGATTCGTAGGATTCTTCGTCAAACTCATATTCATCCCTATTAACGACATCATCGTCCGATCGTCGGATCTGGATAAAATCCGAAAGGTACACTCCTCTTTCTTGGATTTATCGTCTGTATGTAATAACATGACATTTCTCTGCTGCGTGCGTATTTTGGAAGTACTTTCTCTGTTTAGATTGGCTTTTACTTGACGTCGGATTCTGTCACTCAGCTATATACTGGTATATACACGCCTGCATTAAATTTCTCGTGCAGCTAAAGTCATTGCCACCCGCTTGAATTTTGCTGGGGAAGAAACCTTCTCTTTGTAGCAAAATATTTTGATGTCTTGCTGCAATCTTATTTGCAGCCTAGTTAGATAGTTGAATCGAGATATATAAGCAATCTATAGTATGCTTCTAATCCATGAAAAATGATTAGGAATATATATCACCTTACCTCTGGAGATCAGTTCTTTACTGCTTTTCTTGCCTTGAACAACTGTGATGTTAATTGTGATTGGCGCTTGCTTTCCACGAGTTATTTCAAGGTTCTACCTAAGTTGCCTTGAACAACTGTGATGTAGCATTGGATGTTTATGTGTGACAGAACAAAAACTAAATGAAGGAATTTTATACATGCTCTGTGAAGTTTTAGAACTTCACTGAAATGAATCTGCTTGTTTTATCAGTTTCTGTATTGTGGAATGCCTCAGTACTATGTGATTTGAAGTCAGATGCATGAAATCTAGAGAACTTCACCGGAATGAATCTGGTTATCATTCTCATTTTCTGAATGATCAAATGCATCCACAAACTGCAGTTTGTCTTAACAAACATCATCCTCTGCAAAGCCTTTTGACCTAGTAGTCGTTTAAAGCAGAGACATACTCATTTTACAAGGTTTTTGGGATTATCGTATAATAATAATCTAAGATGAATTTCAGTATTACTAAATTTTCCTTGTGATTGATTGTTTTCATGTCTTACAATGTAGTTCCGTGTTTCTTTGCTGTCTTTATTTTATTTTACTTTTAATTTTTATTTTGGTGGGGAGGAGGAGGATGGTTATGGTTGCTGATATAATTTTTTTGAAATTCCATTTTCATTGGACTTAGTAAAACTATGTATTTTTTATTGTTAAGACTTATTTCTTTTTTTTATAATTGGACCTACAATTTGATTTTGACTTGAATTGCTTTACAAAATGAACCTAACAAAAGTACGAGTCTTGCAAGTTAGCTTTTGTGTGCTCTGGGGAGGGATACGGATTTGGTTATTTATGAGTTTTGGAACAGAAAAAAGTATCATTAAGATGCAAATACCTATAGTTATGTCTATCTTTCTCCCCTTCTCTTAATTAACTGTTGATAAATCTTTCTATTTGGCAATGTGATACTCTGTTGAACTTTGTTGACGAGCCCGTTTGCGTAATTTGATTTTTCACCTCTTCCAGAAGTCTTAAAATGGCCAATCTTGTTGAAATCGCAGGTTAGGTAGAATTCTGAAGCAAACCAGAAAGATAGCACTGGAAAATATAGAGTCGAAAAAATGTGCTCTATATGGAAACCTTGAACCCTGTTTTATTCTAATACTGCAGAGAAAACACAGAATTCCTTTTGTTTTCATCGGCTTGTGTTGAACATATACTTGAGAACCATACCGTATCAGTTGACTCCTGATCATTGTCAATTACTTAGATTCAATTTATGTCAATATAAGCTATGGCGGATTTGTTAACTTGTTCCAAATTCCAGGCACTTTATTTGCGGCATGAAGTGTGTTCCTCGTCCCTCAATCAAAAGCTCTCGAACAGGGATATGAAAAGTACATTGTTTCTGCCTACCACGACATTCTTGATGGCGCTTGGGACACAGAACTAAAAGAATGGCATCAATGAAGACTGAACTGGTTAATTGAACAAAACTCCATTTTTAAGAATCATATTTTTAATGAGAAATTTCATTTATACCTTCATGAAAATAGTGACTCAGTGAGCCAAAATTGACGATGTTAGTGAAGCAGACCTCTTACAACTCGTGCTAATGATTGCTGGCAATAATAACTAATAAATACAACAAAGATTGCAAATATTAGTAGTATGTCTTCAGCATCAGCAAGATGGATGGCCATCGGTGGATTCATCAGCTGAAGCAAGAACGAGCTGTGGCTCAGCAAGTACGCCTTCTCTTCGCGCTCGTCTACGTTCCCGCTGTAATCTGAATGCCTCTCTCTTTCTTACTCTGTAACTGTTGGGATTTTCAGGCTGCTCTACACGTGGATAAACACTCACCTGTGTATGATCGACCAATTACATACTATGATGCAAGAAACAACTAGGAAACGAAACGAGTTTGTGTATATATGAAAATAAACCTTTTTCCTATCAGGCCCAAACTTCTCAAATTTGACCAGTCCATCTATCAGAGAGAAAATGGTGTAATCTTTGCCAAGTCCCACATTTTTCCCTGGATGAAACTGCAAAGTGAAGAAGAGAAATGGAGCAAAGTTTTAAGAAATTCAAATAGTTATAGGATGAGGCATGAAGACACCCAATAACTAACAGAGAAAGCGTAAACAAGTGGAAGATTCACATCATCAAATCCTTATGAAGTATATGAACTGCATTTATGCCGAGAGGCAACTCTCCGAAACTCGTCCACTTACTACGCAACCCTCACCAATGATGGATCTTAGAAACACCAAGAAACTTAAGAAGAAGAAAATTGTCCCCCTTGATGAGCTCCCTTTGTTGATCTACTAACTAAAGGAAGGGGATAATGCTGAATCCCACATCAATTTCTGCTAGAAGCCCTAAACTTCCCCCTTAAACAGAAGACTCTGAATGATGATCTTACACAGATATGGACTTCGACTGAGTGATGACCTCAGATCTCATGGACCAAGAATCCTGCAAGTTTCCTTAGTGAAGAAACCACATTTTGGTTCAATTGTAACCAGACTTCCTGCTAATTTAATCCTTGATGCCTCTTCAGTCTTCGGAATGAAAAAAAGTGAATGGCTTGCCAACTTCAGCAGTTAGACATTAAAGAAAAGACCATTTCCTGGTCTACCAAAAAACACAAGCAGACAGCGGTCGAACAATCAGCGCAAAGGCTTGCTTCTAGCGGCAGGGTGGGGAGTTTGAAACAGATCGGAGGCATTTGGAGGGATTATTTGCACATCATTGCCAAGTGTTGGAGGTGTGGCGGTAGACTCCCTTGTACGCAGAAGTGTACAGTCTTGTGAGGGGAACCAGGGACCAGTTGAGGCACATCCCGCGATTTACCTCCTCCAGAGTTCTAGGGGCAAGGGTCCTGGAGGCCCAGGATTAGTTTGGCGCAAATTGAAATACCTAGTGCCAATCCCAAAAAAAAAAAAAAAAAAAAAAAAAACAAGCAGACTCAATACATTATTGTATTGAGAGAAAGTTGCTTGTCAAAGTCAAGTCTAATCCTAAAGTGATAAACAACTACTTCAAACGTATGCCTGTAGAAACTCCCTCTAGATGTGTGACAGAAATGTTATAGTTCTATTTTAATTAGTAATGTAATAATTTAGTATTTAGATATTAGTTATTTATTTAGTTTGAATTAGTAAAAGTAATTAGAGATAATGTCCATATATTTAGCTATTATTGTGTTAGTGGGTAAGTTAGTGGTATAATGTTTATTTTATCTCTATTTAAAGATGTAAAACTGATGAAAATAGTGTGGAATGAATTATATTGCAAACCGATGTTTGTTCTTGAGAGTTTTGTTGGTTTCTTCTGAAAAACCAATATTTGGGAGGGTCGGGTTTCCTCGAAGTAATCCACAATATTTTATTATTCTATTTGTGTTCTTGTATTCCGATATGAATTATTCGAATTCGTATCATTTGGTATCAGAGCCAGGCATAGCCCAATCACTCGAGCAGCGAGTGGCACGTTTGGAGAGCATAGTTCAAGCTATTGCTACTTCTCAAAAAGAAATGAAAGAGATGACATGCAAAATGAAAATTTGGCCTGACATGATTATGTCAAGTTGCATTCATTTGTTTTGAAGCAACAATATGAGGAAACTGATTATTCTTTTAAAGAAAAAAGTATAACTTTTTCCCGTACTGACATATTTTATATCTGAAGATCTAGATTACTTTTTCGAAGAAACAAGATTGTTGGAACTTATTTCCGACAATTCAAAAAAACTTCGGCACATGAGTAAAAAATTGAAGTTTTTTCCTAGTAGCAAGTGCGAGGCAGTGCCAGAAGGTGATAACTCCAAAATCTTTCCAATTGATGAAAGAAGGAGCATTGTTTTCCTTGAAAAATTAGAAGTCGAACAACCATTTTTCAATATCAAATTTCAGTCTTCTTGTATGGCAATGTCGTCATTGGTCGAGATAGCCCAACGTTTGGAGTATGGAATTAGAACAACTGACAACTTTCAAAAAATAATTCACATCTTCTCATATTTGGTCCTCAATTGGAAGTGCAGGAGAAGGAAATTTATTCATACCCTTGAGGACAAGGGTAGTTTCAAGAGGGAAGGAATGTTACGATTCTATTTTAATTAGTAATGTAATAATTTAGTATTTAGATATTAGTTATTTATTTAGTTTGAATTAGTAAAAGTAGTTAGAGATAGTGTCCATATATTTAGCTATTGTTGTGTTAGTGGGTAATTTAGTGGGATAATGTTTATTTTATCTCTATTTAAAGATGCAAAACTGATGAAAATAGTGTGGAATGAATTATATTGCAAACTGGTGTTTGTTCTTAGGAGTTTTGTTGGTTTCTTCCGAAAAACCAATATTTGGGAGAGTCGGGTTTCCTTGAAGTAATCCACAATACTTTATTATTCTATTTGTGCTCTTGTATTCCGATACAAATTATTCGAGTTCGTATCACAAACATAGCAATAGGCATTGTGAACATGAGATATTCAAAGACAGAAATAAGAAATCTAGTTCTGTTAGAGATGCTGCAGAATATCTCAAAACAACTATACAAGTCCCTTGCTGATACTGAGGAAGCCATAGTCCATCTATTTGATTGTCTATCGAAGAAGAAAAGCCCGATAATTGAATACAATTAATGCTGTTTCAGCTCAATCCTGTAGAAAATTTGCAAAACAAAACTTCCTCACAAGCAGGGATCCGTTCAAAGGGATGAAGATTGGTGGAAAGAAACTTGGTTTACACAGTCAAAGTCAGTAATTATACTTCCAGAAACTACCTGAAATACAATGTCTTGCTTACCCGGGATCTAGGTCTAAGAGCTTCGAATTGTGTGAATTTCAGGCGAGGTAGAGCCAATAAACTGTGCTAATTCCTAGTTTTAGGTTACAAATCTTCACCATATTCAACTAAATGCAATTAAAGCGTCCGTACCAATTCCACCCACGATATGCTGCCATATATCTCACGCTAGACCAAGACTAAGTAACACATAGTAAGTCAGAAAACAAAAATATAAATTCAACATTTCAAGTCCCCACCGTTAAAGCAAATAACTTACCCTTGCAATAAATTTGAGAAAGTTTATGTTCAAACCTTGGTGCCGCGCTGGCGAACGATAATGGCTCCAGGCTTGGCGACTTGGTCGCCGTAGATTTTAACTCCGAGCCTCTGGCCGGGCGAATCCCGACCGTTCTTTGTGCTTCCAGCTCCTTTTTTGTGAGCCGACTCAATCGTCAACGGCGATTTCATCGGAAAGGACACGGAGACATTCTGGCTAACAGAAATAGAACCAATATCTCCACGGAAGAGGGAGGAAGAGGAGCCGATCGACAGTCCTTTGAATGCTCCTACCAAACTGAAACTCATAGTCGTGGCCGCCATTAAAATTAGCCTGCAAATCGAAATTATGCAAAAACCATTAGATTTGATGAACGAAGTTCGGTGTAGTATGGCGATCTGGATAGGGACTTTAAGGTTAATAGGTAGTGGTGCTTACTCCCTGCCTCTTGTGAGATGGAGAATTAAATGGGGAGCGAAGAACGAAAACTATAAAACGTTATCCCTATTCGCTCTGTCTTATCGAAAGAGATAGTGAGCTCGTCGTAGCCGGTAATTGCTCCAACAAACGAAAATTGTGTGAGGAACAGGAAAATTGAAAAAGTAGATATTGTTGAGAGTGGGATTTGAACCCACACGACGCTCTTCCAGAACTCTTAATCTGGCGCCTTAGACCAACTCGGCCATCTCAACATTGCATGCTCTTGGGCGCTGTCCTATTTTTAACAATACTTATCTATTACTAAAATTCATGTCATAATTAACATATATGATCGGATGACATTCTAAAAGGCGCAAAGTACGAGACTATAAAATGGTATGAATTAGCACATTGTTATGTCTCAAAGGATAAAAGGTTTTTCCTATATCTATTATGACAGAAATAATTATTCTAAAGACCTTTAAAGAAATGTATTTGACCTTCGTTTCAATTTATCAGCTCTTGAGTTTATTTTTTAACCTTAAAAAATAAAATCAGCAAACCTAAAGTCAAAAAAAAAAATAAATAAATAAGATAGCACTTTTGGCATCACAAAGCTGCTTGAAAGTGCTTCAGTTACTGCATTGATTGTTTTGCAATACATGTACTGAATGTCAACTCACAACATAAAATACATTTTAGGCTTTTCTTAACACTTGTCCGTACAATATTACAACATTAATTATAGTGAAAGTTACATGCATCTTCGCAACACACAACAGTCTGCACTTATTTGACCAACTCACAAGCCAATCCTACCCTCAATCAGATTTGCCTCCCAAGCTTGCGCTCTATGGAAAATCTGTGAAAAGCACACACCCACACCACAAAACCTACGCGTTTTCCATGCTGTTGCGTCCTGCTCATGCCACACTGCGAGTATCAGCAGAACTCCAAGCACCAGCTTGTTCGCATAAATCTAGTAGGTCCAAAGTCTGTCACATCATAAGAATTCAAAACCATCAGTTTCAATGCCAATCAGTTGCTCAAGGGTTTTTACTTGGGGATTCTTTACTGTAGCTATTTTTTGAGAAGAATGTGCAGTGGAGAAGCGAGAAAAATTATGGGAAAACATGAAAAATGATTTTTTTTGATAGAAAGTATACGTCTGGGGCTTGGAAATGAAGTTTCTCAAGCTTTTTTGCAAAGTTGGAGCAAATTGGCGCTTACAAAAGAATAAGATCAGCAAACAATCACTTGTTTTCACTTCTCAGAGTAAAAACAATGAATACAAAAATGTTTAGGATCAAGCTTAGCTGGATATTATATCTTACCTCAGGTACTGACAACTCAAGACGGAACTTAGGACCATCGTAGTGATGCAAGACCGGCCTAAAAGCATCTTCCTCCAAAGGCTTGTAGAGTTTTCTAACATGAATCTTCACCTACATCAAATGGAAAAATAGTTAGTGTAAAGACAGAAAGCCAGCAAATACAACCACAATAGGCATGAATAGAACAGGTAATTCATAGTTCATATAACTGCCTTCTACCTGAGCAGGGAATCTTGACTCGCCTTTACATTTTTTATCTTCCCAGGCAGTAGGATCAATGTTTGAACCTCCAAAACTTGCAGCCTATACAGGGGGAAAATTAGAACCAATTTAAAAAGAGTTAAATAACAGCAAATGAGTTTTAAGAAAAAAAAAAAAGGAAACAAATGACGTGCCCAAATTGATTGAGAGAGGGATGGTCGGAGGAAGGATGCTTAAAATTGTGGGGAATGAAATCTCCTATAAAGTCCCATCCAGTAATTATTTCCTAGGCTAGTCAAGGTAATGATGTGTAAACTAAGAGAAAATGCAACCAACCTCAAAAACACCGTGCAACTGGTGATTGGTATAGTTGTAGAGAAACAGAGGCAAGCCTGGTGTTATAGCCCTCACAGAGTCTCTGTATCTTGGTGGTAAACCTGCAACAGAATGCATAAGTGCGGGCAGATAACTAAAAAGACATTTAATAATTAATATCAATGACGTGAAATGAGGATAAGCACATGAAACGACTTAGATCTTCCCCAGCAATTTTAGCTCCAAACTGCAAATTAAATTCTACATCACATGAAATGGATCAAGGAACTTCAGAATGTCAGTATACTTGGGATCTTAGTAAACTTCATACCGGAATAGTTAGTAATCACATTTAGAGTTCCAACAAAATAAATTACTAGTTAAGCACCATATAAATTTAAGACATTGGTAACACCAACTTAAAATAGAAGCAACTCTCGCACCATGTAATTTGCTTGTGTAGTGAATTAAGCAGTTAGATAGCAGTATGTCAGGGTTGCTACTATGCAGGATCCACATCTATCTCACCAGAGCATGTTTACCTAAGCTTAATAAACACAGTTGTCGACTTAAATACGATAGTACTATAAGAAATTTTAAAATAAGAAACATACTTATTTTGATAGCAAAGTAAGAATTTGCTTTTGAGTTGTGAATTAAGCATTTCCTTTCTATATAATTCACAAAAAGGAACATATCCAAACCTGTTTGAAGATATTTTTAAGCTCAGCCAAATATGCTGTTTACACAAGACTAATGCATCCCCACCTAATGCTTTCATGGCAAACACCCAATTTCATTTAACCATGAACAGTAGCAAGAGGGGAGAAATGAGATAATTACCGAATAGTTGCCGCTTTAAATCTTCCTGCATTGTATCATTGTTGCAGACAAAGATATACCCACCAAGAACCTCATCCCTGGGAAGTGTCTCTGCCGCAGGCAAGGTCTTAAACCTTTTGTCAATAGTGCTGCTCGCATTCGTGTTTTCCTCCTTGTTATGGATGTTGTTAGTGCTGCCCTTGTTAGGCTCCTTATTCAGGTTACTATTATTATACTTGCTTCCAACTAAATTTCCCAAATTGGTGGCATTGGGATTTTGGTAGACAGCATTCATATTGTAAATACCATTCCTGATGGTGCTTTTAGCAACATGTTCAGGCACTTTGGTACCCAAATTTAGTATGTTGAAGTTGAAGCTTTCAAACTTGTTATCTTCTTGAAGTCCAAAATTATCCCGTGGCCTCATTTCAGTGGGACCCTTTGAGAAATCAAGATTGTTCCTCCTCTCGCCCTTTGACCTAGTCTGCTCAGCCAATTTAGAAGCAGCCATTAACCATTTGAGATCGGCGGAGACTTTTGATTGCCCTCGAAGGTCATCTCCCAGCTGCCAAAAGCTGTGGATGCTCTCCATGTTGCAGAATCTAAAACGAAAAGCATACACCGAATGAAAATTTTTGTTATCTTTCTGGGAAGGGGGGTTGGATAGAGGAGGGATACTCTAGTGAGTAGGCATTCAGCCACATTCACAAACTGTTTGTAGATCATCAATCACTGAATAGTATAAGATAGCATAAAACTCATGCGACACAAAATCAAGCTGTACCTTGTGACAGAGCACAGAGTACTTGCTTTCCAATTGAAAAGATGAAATTGGAAAATTAGAATAGTTACAAACTGAGGTATTGTCTTATTTGCAAATCTAATTAAATGTAACTAATAAGGTTAACAGTCTCCAGCTTGTCCAACAAAGGAAGCAGGAACAACTGAACAAGCAACACCTAAAACCAGAGCCAGTTTCATCCAACATTTGACTTCTATTACAGAAACAATGTTTTCTTGCATCAACTCTTATATAATTAAGAAAAATCAGCAAGAATTCAAATTCCACCACTTAAAAATTGCTCAAGTTCAATAATCTAATCCAAAATAAAAACAGTAAAACTACATTTTTAGGAGATAATTATACATCGAATCCTGCAAAAAATATCTAACAAAAAATAAAAAAATAACTCAGATCAAGCATACTGGAAGGGGAAATATTTTTCAGTAGATGCAGGTCATTCAGGTTGACTAACAGTACTCCAATCAAGCATCGCGAAATGCATGTACAATTGTACAGCACCAAGGCCACTAGTTAAGAGATTAAAAAGCTAATCTGAAAATGTATAAACGCAATTTCCACTCAACGAGTAAAAAAAAAAAAAAAACTTAATTCCGGAATTTTCTGCTGAGATACAAAAATCAAAACTTGATCTGCAGAAAATAATTGCTAGATTAAAGAAACTCTATATTTCGGGATCCAAAGTCGAGTGATACAAACCTTTATCTCCTTGGCCGCGAAAACCACGGAAGACACGACAGAGGAGGGGAAAGGGAGAGTTTACAGTAAATGTAGGTACTATTTGAAGGGAAATGCCCATACGGTTGCTACTCATTCACAATATTGCCATTGGTATTTCAAATTCATTTTTGACGATGCACTGGTTTTGCTGTTTTGTCGGTTGATTGATTTTTATTTTTTTTTAGATAAAGATTTGGAAAAAAAAAATTGTACTAGGGGAGATAGATGAGGGGTATGTATGATTCGAACTCGAGACTTCTCATTCAAAATGTAAATACCAAATAACTATACTACTCATTCAAATCACAAAAAAAAAAAAATTGATTGGAGTAGTGTCTTTTCTTTTCTTTTTTTTTTCTTTTCTTTTTTTGCAACAATTGTAAACGGTTAGCTAGACCAAACTTCAAATTTTATACCCATAAAAAAAAAACTTCAAATTTTATAGGGTAGATTTCAAAAAAAAAAAAAATCATTAACTTTTGTAAAATGTAGCAATTTTGTCTCAAAGCTCCTGATTTTTTCAAAATTTCTCATAAAATGAGCTATGGATGGAGTATGTCCATTTTTACATGATTTTTTAAGAAAACCTCACATCCTCCCTTACGAAGCTCAAAATGCCACGTGGCTGCACAACATTAGGTATTGGACCTAACACTCAATGTTGTGCAGCAACGTGGCAGTTTGAGCTCCGTAAGGGAGAGACGATGTTTCTATAGCCGGACTGTCATTTTTACTGTTAAATGAAGAGAAAATAATCCTTTTAATCCTTCACATTAAATAAAAAAACAAAAATAATATTTCTCAATCTTAGGGAACTCTACGCTCTTTTACAGTTCTGTATGGTAAGCAGACGCGCTAGTTTGTGGTGGTGCTTTTTCATTCATACATTTGGTCCATGATTGACACCTTTTTCTACATTAATTTGGCCATCACCTTTGATTTCTTTTGTCCGTGCCTCGTGAAAGTTTGCTCGTCCATTTTCAAATTTGAAATATTATACATACATACATATACACATTGGTTAGAAAAATACACTTCTTGGAAGTTGTTTAGTCCAGATCCGTTGTTCATTGTTGGTTAGTCTTATTCACTTATCCAATTTGTTCTTAAAAAAAAGTAATTAAAAAATGTAATATGGTTGTAATGTTAACTAAATTGACAACCATATTCTTTTCTTAATATCAATTAGGATACTTTGAACAATTTTAAATATAGGATATGGTATAATACACATGGTTGGTCACCGCAAGGTGGGTACCAATAAATAATAAATAAATACTATAAAATGTTTATAATCGTATTCGTGCATTTGAGTGATGACTATTTTGTTGAGAAAATAG
Source organism: Nyctanthes arbor-tristis (assembly GCA_963692815.1). NCBI lineage: Eukaryota > Viridiplantae > Streptophyta > Magnoliopsida > Lamiales > Oleaceae > Nyctanthes > Nyctanthes arbor-tristis. The sequence goes on along the minus strand of CAVNYN010270505.1, from coordinate 65,186 downwards.
TGACCTTGAACCTCATTTTATTTTATATAATATATATATATATTAAATAATAATATGAGTAATTAATTAGGATAGAGGGGATGAATATATCTATTTTACATATATTTTATTTGGAGTTAAATACACATTTGGTTCCTCAAGTTACTCTTTTATTTATAAATCATCACTCAATTTCAACTTATTACCCTTTACTCATTGAACTTATAAACGTTTTATCTATCCATCACTGAATTTATAAATGTATTTCTCATTAATCACTGAAAGGGATTCCGTTAGTTACATTTCAGGGAGGAGATGATGTGACTTAATGACAAACTAACGTCTGCCACGTGGTAAGTGAAATATTTATATTGTCATTGAACTATTTAAAGTGTTACTAGTTATTCAATAAACTTATCTTGAAGTTACGAATCTATCATTAAACTATAACGTATTTCTAGTTGGTCACAAACTTGTCTTAAAGTTACTAAACTATCTTTGAACTTTAACGTTTTACATGTTAATAATTGGATTTACAAAATGATATCAATGTAAAATGTGTCATTCAATTTCCAAAGTGATATGGATATTTTTTCTTTTTTTCAATATTACTATTTATTTTGCATATTAACCACATGTCAACGGCACGAGCGCTATTTTGAGATAGATTGTAATTTTCTTTGCTGGGTTATGTTGGAGTAAGTAATAAATTCTGACAATCACTTATACGACAATGCGCGAAGAAGAGAAATTCTAGGGGGACATGAAAAGGGAACATTCTTAGGTGACATTCTTATGTAGCACACTTGTATTGGATGATGAAAAAGTAGCCATGTAATCATCACTCAATGAATGTGTGACACATGAGAATGTCACCTAATAATGTCTCATTTTCATGTCCCCTTAGAATTGCTCCGCGAAAAATCTTAGAAAGAGTAATCAATCAGTACGTTATACACTGATATGATTTTGGAAATCTAGTTACTAACGGGTAATACCTCAAAGTTCAATGATAGTTTAGTAACTTAAAGACAAGTTTAATGACTAACATATAACACGTTAAATTTTAATAATTGATTAGTAACCTAAAGGTTAGGAGGTGTTTGATTCTCTTTATGAAAACACATTATAATTTCATCTACCACTGATTTAACAACTACTCATTTACATCACTCATTTCTCTTCATTATAATTTCTCATTATAATTCAATTTGAATAAAGAGATTCAAGCAGCCACTAAGTTTAATGACCAACCAGTAATACTTCAAATAGTTCAATGACTGTAGAAGTATTTCACTTACCATGTAGGGGAACTGTTAAGTATTTAACTCATTTTATTTATTAGTCGGGTACTTAAAACGAGATATTTTTCAAGGGATGATTTTCATTCCTCAAAATTAGGATTTAATCCCATCTTTATTTGGAAAAATATGTGTAGTTCTAAAGCTTTGGTAGATAAATGATGTAGATGGAGAGTTGGTGACGATGGGAATATCAACATGTGGAGGATGGAAGGCTAAAAGGAGGGCAGAATTTTATGGTGAAAAGTCCAAACGACGACCCTGAGCTTGAAGGCTTGAAAGTTTGTGACCTCTTGATCCCAGGTTGTCTGGAGTGAGATGTGGAGGTCTTGAATGAGCTGTTCTTGACACAAGACATTGAGGAAATTTGCAAGATTCCTATTAGCATCTCTAACACACATAATAATATGGCCCTACAGCAAGTATGAAGAGTATCTCATTTAAGTCTGGTTATCGAGTGGCCATAGACTTTTGACAGTCACGAGATTAGAGGAAATTATGGAGTTTGCATATTACTTCCACTTTGTTCGGAAACACCATCTTTTAAAAAAATTTAAGTTGGCATGGTTTATCAGGCTTGATTGGACCCGAGACAGCAATTGCTTTCTGACCCCATGTAGAGAGAATTACTTGTATACCCCCCACATTTAAGGAAAATTACTTGTATATTACTATGTATTTAGACGACCGTTTAGGGCAAGTTGGTCAAAAATGACGGTTGAAGGGACCTCATGCCACTTGGGCCCCTCAACTATTGCATATCATTTCCACCTGCAATGTCTCAGTTGTCCCCCATTTAAACACAATTTTTTGTTTAAATTTTTGCCAGACTGGGTGTTCGTTTCTTCTAGAATGGCAATAACCCATGAAAGGCGAGAGGGAAGAAGTAAACTAGGCTAGGATGGATTTTTTTTTTTAAATGCAACACTTAGTGCTTATTTAATTCTCATTATTTAAGGAAATTATAATGAGGTGGCACGTAAATATATATAGAAAATGTAAAAAGATTTGAAATACATAGTTTGATATGTAATTATTTGTAGTTTTTAAAACCCTAGTTTTGATCACCTACTCCAATGTGGGTAGATTAAAGTCTACCCCCTCCTACATTGCATACCACAAACCCCTATATGTGTTTTTAATTATGTGATATTTTACTTAAAAGTTCATATTTATGTTTAGTTTAGTGAATTGTAGGTTTAAATCCAAGATGAAGTCAAAATGTACGAGTTTGGATTCACTTTGCAAGAATTTTAGAGGTTGGGGCCAAGATGTCGTGTGCCGAAACTAGAAGGGCCAGAAAGAAGAGGAAAAGAAAATGAAAAAAAAATCTGTACGGCCGCACAGTGTTGCAGAAACCATGCAGAATCAGCAGCAGCCTTGGTGCGGGCACACCGTCCATCCTGTGCGGGCGCACGGCCAGAAATAGGTGAAATTCCAATTTTTGTCCTTATTTCCTTAGAACTCTTTTTACGCTTAAACTTGTACACGATTTTTAGACCTTATAAAATGGCATCTAGTCTAGTCTTCAAGGAGAGAGACAGAATACACAAAATCGTAGAAGAGAGGATAAGAAGATGATATAGAAAACACCATAGAAAGTGGGGAGAAAAACACAAGACCTTTGGAGGCTTGGGAATCAAGTTTGAGATTTAAGAAGGGAAGGCTTGGTGTAAGAGTTTTTCATCTCAGTCAAGATCTAATTACCCGGGTTATGCGCTTTATTTTGTTTGTGTTTTTCATTCATGATGTGTAATTGATTTTAAGTTAGGACGAACGATGTAATCTAGTTGGGACTATAGTCATGTTTTTCGTGTTTAATTTATGCAATTAATTTCTATGTTAAATTCTTATTGGTATATTGTTTTGTCTTCATTTTTTTGCCAATAGATGAATGAATCTATGGACTTTTATTGAATTCGAGAAACGAATATTTAAGTTAGCTTATGCAACAATGATAATCAATTTAGATAAGACAAAGAAATTTGTTTGTGGTTAGTGCAGTCACCGTAGGTTGAACTTCGGGGAGGTTTACATGAATTTCTTGTTTATTAATGCATTTAAGAGGGTTGTTAACGCGCTCACTTAGATATATGTGATGGAGCCTAATTGATAGGATCAACTAGCTTTGAGATGAGTAGTTAGTTAATTTCGTGGAATTCGACCGGTAACATAGATTAATTGTCGTTAGACGAGGTGGTCAAATTATGGTGAAGTCTTGAGTCCTGAGACATATCCATAAGATAACTCCCTCTAAATTTTTGTGTGTAATTTATTTGCTTAATTTTCCTTACTTGTTTATTTCATTTCCCTGTCTCAAACACCAATTGATTGACCATTCAAATAAAGTAAGAACTGATAATTTTGGTACTCAATCTGATCATCGTGGGAACGATAAATCGGATTCACTGTCCACTATATTACTTGTTCAACTCGTACACTTGCAAATTTCATACATATATTTTAACAAACATGGTTGTTATTGAGTATTTGTCAAATCAAATGTCAAATAAGTGATACGTAAAATTATAATTTGAAAGAATAATGAGAATCAAACAAGCTTTTATGCCGCTATATTTGAGGGTGGAAGAAGCATTGAAGTTGAGACTGTGATAAAGAATGAACATGGCAATTTTCTCAAGGGACGACTTCATACCAAAATTGGGATATTACTCCTTTTGGAAGTAGATGCTATTGCTTTACGTGAATCTATCAACTAGTTAAAACAGTATGTCAATTTTGAACGAGGTAATCGAGTTAGACATGAAGATTGTAATCGATGTGATGCATGGAATGCAATTTTCACTCATGCGTCATACAGGAAGAATACATATTAAGTTATCTAAAAAATTAAAAAATACGAAATTTTATAAGTTTTTTTATATAGTGAAATTTTATAAGATTACATCGGAAACCAATTATAAATCAATTAGTTTATAATCTAATTTTAATTTTGAGACACAATTTAATTTAGTTAGTTAAATTTTGCTGAAAATTGAAAATTTATTATTTGATATGATGTATCTGTGAGCTCAAATATAAAATTTGACACGTGTCATAAAAAGTATAACTATTAGTTGAATTATAAACCAATTGGTTTCCAAGGGGACATTGAGTAAAAATTAATTTTTAATATTAACCAAATAATAATAATGTTATTTTGTTCTTGATATGTTAAGGTAACTATAATTTATGGCAAATTTTAACCCAAAATATCATTTTATTTTTTAACACTAATTTAGATAAATGACATGGTACGAAATGTTTGCATGTACTTCGAAACCAGTAAAATTAGAGAACATGAAACTCCATCTTTTATGAATAATGTTATTTATCTACACTGGAGTCTAGTTGTCATTTCCTTATTGTAGTTGAATAAATCAATGTCTCTATGTATTTATGCATCTCTACACATCTCCAAATATAGTGTTGCCAACTAGACGGTCTCTAATCTAGATAAATAGCATTATTCATATTTTATGTTATATGAAACGCATCTTGTATATTCATCACTTAAAGTTTTTGGTTCTAAATGTTATCCTTACACATAGGAGACACAACCTCATAAATTTGATCCTAAAATAGTAAGCTCCATATGTTTTTGTAGGCTACAATGAAAAATATAAAGATTATAGATGCTTTCATCCTTCAAGTAAAAAAACTTTTACAGTTCTCAATTATTAAATTGGGAACCATAAGAATGATTCTAACTATGGCTTTTGTTAAACAAATGGATCATTCAACAGCTTGATGTAGAAAATGTTTTTTTTACATGGTTTTATTTCTGAAGAGATATACATGCAGCAACCGCTAGAAATGTTTGATCTACAATTTTTGACCCATGTTTATAAACTTAAACGTGCTCTCTATAGTCTAAAACAATCACTTAATGCTTGGTTTGATCGATTTAGTGCATTTCTTCTTGAATATGTTTTTTTAAGTAGTTTAGTTAATCCTTCTTTATTTGTTTTTTCATTCTAATTATGGTTCGCTAATTTTACTTCTTTATGTGGATGATACTCTTATTATAGGGTCTATTGATAAGTTTGTCATCTTTTTCATTCAACTTCTTAATAGTGAGTTTGCCATGAAAGACTTACGGGCATTTCATCATTTTCTTATAATCAAAGTTTCTCATAATTCTACTAAATTTCATCTCTCTTAATCACATTATACGCTTATAATTCTTGAGAAAACAAACATAGTTGACTGTAAGCCTATAAGTACATCTCTAGAAGCCAGAACAACCCATTCTTGTAATAATACACTCTTAATAGATCCGAGTTACTACAAGAGTATTGTTGTCGGTATGTTAAAGGTGTAACATCTCGCAAAATTCTAAAAATAAAATAAAGCAACGTAATCGTTATTTTGACAATAATTCAATAATTACTCGAATTGCATTGTAAAATTACTTGGATTGCATTGGAAGATTACAAGTTTGTCACTCAAATGACATCCAAAGTAAGAATGTGGCTCTTAATTAATATGAATCAAAGTACAGTGACTTAATTACAAGACAACACAAAGTATAAGGATCTCTTAAGTAAGATATGAGTGAACCATGTTTGGCCATGTCGCCTCCTTAAGTATACGGTGTCAGTTACGCCACTTGTCACACTGTGATTAGTGGAACTCAAAACTTTATTAAAAACAACTAAATCCTAACAATTATAAATAGGCCAAGGGTCCTCAAAGTTTCTCCAAACCCTCTACCTATTCCTTCTCTATCCCAAAGTAATTAAATTCGTCCAAAGGTATTGTGAGGAGAAAAACTACCCTAAAAACCCACAAAACACTAAGTTTTACACTTGGAAAAAACTCCTTTCCATATATAGGAGGATTCCAACTTGAAGAACAACTTTAATTGAGGAATATCAAGACTTTTAAGGCACTTTTTATTCAATGAATCTTTGAGAGGTGAGTAACACGTGTCGTGGCTCCCCCTCTTCGGAACTCATTTTTTCCTTAAATTGTTATGGCATTCGATACTTAATTGTGTATAACTACTTTGAACAAATGATTACTTTTTGATTTTGGGCATCGCTAATGGTGTTATCTATCCTTTTTTCCGTACTATGTGGTAATCTTTGTGGTACTATGACCATGCTAAGTAATTGTGGTCATCTTGAATCTTTGTATCTTACGGTTACGAGTAGATGCTAAACTAGTAATGGCCCGACTTCTGCATATAATGGGTTCTTCTTTGTGACCTTTCTTGCATTTCATCACGAGCCAATACATGTTGTTATTCACTGGGTACTTTGTACTCGCCCCTCTTTCATTTCCCTTTAAAAACCATGTAAGTATTGAATTAAGAGCTTCATGGCCAGATCGTTCCAAAGCTAGAGAAGATACATGTATGTGATCAAGATTTCAGTGTATGGTCGAGGTTTCATTGTGGGTGGCCCGTAATAGATGTTTCATATTTATAATAACATGATATTACGTATAATAGTGTTTAACTTATATTTGTAAAGTCTCGTCTTCAATTTTGAATCGAGATTAACTTTTCAAATGCTTCTGCTACCGTTAAATGCTGACAATAGAGGAAAATAAGATAATAAATTTGGGGGCGTGACAAAAGGAACAATTCATTTGGGATTATATTTTACTTCAAATACTACACTTAAGTTGTATGCTTTTTCAGATGCAAGTCGGGTATGTTGCCATACTACGAGATGCTCTATCACTAGCTATTGTATATTTCTTGGCAGAAATCCCATATCTTTGTGTGCAAAGAAACAATGTATTGTCTCTCATTCACGCTCTTCCGATCTAGTATTGTTTAATGGCAAATACAGTAGATGAATTGATATGGTTAACCTTTATTCTGAAATGTCTTTCCATTCCATTACAATCTTTTCTAGTCTTATATTGTGACAGCTTTAGTGCTTTGCATATGACTATCAATCATGTTTTCTATGCCCATAGTAAATATATTGAATTGGACTATCATTTGTGTGAGAACGCGTTGCTCTTGGTCAACTTGTCACTCGATATATCTCTACTCAACACCAAGTTTCCAACCAAACGAATGTTCAAAATGTCTCTCAACTACTTTTTAACCAGACTGTGTCTTCAACCCCAACATAGTTTGCGGGAGAGTATTAACAATACACCATCTGCTAGCAACAAAAACTGTGAGAATTTATGAAGCGATAAGGTGTGCCAAAAATCTTACAGTGATAAGGTGGTGAATTCTCACAATGATTTCAAAATTAGTAGAGTATATTTAAGTGATCAAGAAGGCTTGGAGTCAACAAATTCAAACCAAAAGGTGGTTCATAAATGTAAGAATACTAGCATAAATGTGACGACCATCAAGTCCAAATGTATTGATTGGATAAGTCAAGTTGCAAAGTATTCTTTAAAATTCATTTCAAAAGTTGTTAGTTTGTTTAAGATTCATCCCAAATGTTGTTAATTTGATATGTAATTTCTAGTATATATGGAGTGCTCACCTCTAGTGTATAGCATTTCACTAGACACAAATAAAACAAAAATTTTCCAAGTTTTCTTTGCTTCCAATTTTACTCTGTCGCTAGCAAGACGGAAATAGCCTCTTTGTCGGTGGTAAGAATCTATCATTGATCGACGGTGAGTTCCAAAGACCTTCTTGTAATAGTAGATTTGAAACAGTCAGTAGATGATAGCGAGTGATTGATATCTAAGAAAATGTTTTAGGTATCCGTGGTGGAGAAAAAAACATAAATTCTTCTCCCATCACCAATCCTCCAACGTACTCATTTTAAGTGAAGTCATCGTCTCAGAGAACACTTCTCCATAGGAAAAAAACTCTATTCTCTAGCCTTGACATGCATAAACAGACACTGACAGAAGTATTCGTATTTAAAATTCTGGGTTAGCTAGAGAATCGAGATCAACGAGAATTCTCCAAGCCTATTTGATACTCATTATTATAACTAGATTCTCACCCGTGCGTTGTACGGGAAGATACCAAATCAAATTATGTATCTAAAATTACTACGAAATGTTAATTAATGTATGATTAGCCATACTGAACAGCAATATTTTGATTACCTTGTACTTAATTAGTAATTATTATATGCTAACTTGATATGGAATGCTATTAAGTAACCTTAGTTAGGATTGCAAAAAAAAAAAAAACCGTCAAACCTGATACCCACAGGTATCCGATCCTATTAAGATGAGACTAGCCGACTAAATGGGTAATTAGCTCAGAGATGAGATAAAGAAAATCGACCCGACTTAACAATGGGTTGGGGAATGTTATGATAATTTTTACTCGTACCCAACTCGTTTAACTGTTTCTTGACAAAAATAAAAATATTTACTAAAAACTCTAATGGTTTGAAAAGTAAAAAAATGATAAAACTTATCAAGAAAGTTTAGTAATTTTAATTGCAATTTTAGTGTTTATAATACTATTCATTAAACAAAAAATGAAAATAAAAATATATAAATATATATAAATTAGCCATTAATTGGGCAATATGAATTACCCGTACCAGCTCATCCTCGATTTGAGTGGGGATGGGAGAAAAATTTTGATGGGTAGGGTAATGGGTGTAGCATACCCGATTCTAACCCAACCCATTGTCATTCAGATCCTCAATAAATTAAATATTTTATTTTTCTCCGTTACTATACCGTGAAAAGAATTTTGTAAACTATGAAATGTTAACTAAACCATATCTATTGTATACAAAATAAGTAACCTAATAATGACTTGATTTAAAAGTATATGAAAATAATTAAAAATTATTGCATTAGCTAAAAAGGAAATAGATATATATATATAATTTTTGAATTAAAAAATCAAAAAATTTTGAATAAAGATCAACATCCAGTATAGAAATCTAGAATTTGAGATCTCAGCTGTCAATTAGCAAAAGATAATAATAAATTAGAAATGATTTACAAAACCTCTTAAAAAGATTCTTGAAGATAATAATAGATAAGGATTATAATCTCAAATTATTTGGAAAAAAAGGAATATTAATCAACAATCTACCGCAGAATTTACTTAACATGTAATAAAAAGTCTAAAATAACCTCACTTAAGACAATTTTGGCGGGAAAAATACGATAAAAGGTATCGCAGACTTAATTCCTTATGTATATATCTATTTAAAATATTCCATTTGCACTTTAAATAAAAAATAATAATGATTTTGCCTTAAACCAATAAACGAATTTGTTTACGCTGAAAACTTGTATTTCGAGCAATGAAGATAAAATTTATGGTGATGTTGGTGAAATTTCAGAGAGAGTGAATGAGAGAAATAAGTATGTAGAAGACAATATTGATGCAAATAAGGAGGATTTGTTAATTTAGTGGATCTCTTTGTATTTATAGTGTAAGAATTGACATATAATGATTACAAGCTTTAATGTTAGCCAATGAGAGGCCTTGTAAGCACACCTATGGAGTAGATGTCATGTTTTTTGGCAAATTGCAAGCTAGTTGTCTGCATAGAGAAGATAGATGCCAACTTTATAATTAATGTAGCTGTCACATCAACATTAAATGATTATGTATGCAAGTTGTCTTTGCAAGTTGCATCACAGCTAGCATGAGATGAGACCCGAGAGGTCTTGAGCTCGTGAGATGAGACCTAAGAGATCATGAGCTCATGAGACTCACTAGGTGATAGGGCGTGTGCCCAAGCAGTTTGAGCTACCAGCCAGTGGTTCGATGGGCCAACCCTTTGACCTGGAGATCATTGACCATGACCTTATACTTTAGGTATAAACAGTACCGCTTATCTTAAAAGATAAGGCTATACAAGTTGTCTTACAGCTGGCAAGAGTGCTTGAGCTTAAGAGCTGAGCTTAAGTACTAACCTGTTGAGCTAGAGAGCTGAAGTACTGACCTATTGAGCTAGGGAGGTGACTTCAGGTGCTGACCTGTTGAGCTCGAGAGCTAAGCTCAAGTGGTGACCTGTTGAGCTCAGGAGCTGAGCTCAGGTGCTGACCTCATGGGCCTAGTTGCCAGGTTACCAGCTTGTGGTCTAAAGGGTCAGCTCCTTGACTTAAAAGCTATTGACTTTGACCTCACACTTGGTATCAACAAATGCCCCATCAATAATGCTACTTTGAGCTCCGAAAAGGAGCACCCTCAAAGTTCTCTTTCCCGTTGTGCTCATGTTAGCTTTCCTTGTTGGGAAAAATCTCTCTGAGGCCCAGAAAAGAGCAGTAAGAGAAGCAGAGGAAAAGATGAGGACATCTATACAAATTCACAAAAGTGTGTGTCTCTTCCGATCTTGTCGTATCAGCCAACTGGAGAAGGTTGTCTCAAAAAAGCCAAAAGCCCTACTCAGCTATACTCTAGTTCACAGGCTAGGAAAATGGGACCTCAAGGAGCTTTCTGCTCGATGACGAGTGCTCGATCCGCCATGTTTGAAGTTCATGCTATTGACAAGGTCTGGAAAATAATTGACAGTCGTAACAAGCTGTCCAGGGAAATAACAAAGTCAAACGGGCCAAGGAGACATCTGAGAAGGCCCTGGCCGCAAAGGAAAAAAGAGCTGGCTGCTAATGAGAATAAGCTATCTACAACGAAGGATGAGACATGTCATCTGTGGGCCGAAAATGAAAGCATCAGAGCTATAGACTGCCTTCGCACTGGAGAGGTCTCAATGGGAGCAGGAGCGAACTAGCTCACCTCCAACTAATGAGCTCAATGCTGCCAAATATATCATTCAGGATATAGAGAAGGAACGCCCTGACTGCGATCTCCTGTTCTAAGGACCAAGTTGCTCAGCTTTAGGAAGGACAGTGGTCTAGAGTCCAATGAGGAGGAGAAAGAGGAAGAAGAGCCAGCTCAATAGTTACACGACGCTCTTCCGATCTCTTTCACTTTTCCTTGTAATGGCACAACTCTTTTATGAAAGGATGAACTTTTAAAGTATTAGCTCGTTTTTCATAATATTAAATTTGCTCGTTAGTCAAGTTTGTTTAGGTCACGTGGAGATGACCTTACAAAGTTTTAGAGATCGGAAGAGCACACGTCTTTGGTAAAAATTTCTTAGTAGAATGTGTTTACGAACTGAGAGTTCTCAGGCCTTAGTTTGGCAGCCACCGTAAGCTTATTAAAAGTTGATTGAAGTGACCTTAGAAGCTCGCATGCTAACCTTGGAGCTGACCTGTGGAGCTCAAGAGCTAACCTCATGTGTTGACCTATCGAGCTCAAGGCCTGACCTCAGGTGCTGACCTATTGAGCTCAGGAGTTAACCGTAGGTGTTGACTTGTTGAGCTTAGAAGCTGACGTCAGAAGAAGCTGCCCCAGGAGCTGTCCTCGTGGCCTACACTGCTAGGTCACCATCTTGTTAGGTTTATCCATGAGCTCATATGGTACTAAGATTGTAAAGATCATTTATGAGACGAATATAAAATTTCATAGCCTTATAAGTGTCAGGTCACTAAGTGATGATTTGGAAGCTCAATGTCGCATGGATTCGTAGCTTTGCTTATCAGTTTACCTTTGCTATGACCTAGTACTTGATGTGGAAATAAATAAGGCAATTTTTTATTGATAGTATTTCAAGTGCAAGGTATCGCATATATCCTCATCACAGAATATCAAAGAGCCCGATCTTGAGTTACGGGAGTCCGAGGGGTGAATAGTTAGTAACAATTATGGGCTTTTCTCGCGAGACCTCGCTGCTGTCTCTTAGAACCCTCTATGTTCTGATTTCCTCTGACTAGAACGCAGATCTCAGCTGGAGGTTGGTTTTTTGGAGCTCGGATGTTGAGGTCTATCTGGGGACGAGCTTGTCTGTCATATCCTTAGCGATTAGCTACGTTTTCACTGAGGTATCCTCTTTCAATGAGCTGTTCTATTTCTTGCCTGATGTGCTTCCACTCATCCGTCTTGTAACCTGGTGCTGTGTGATATTTGCAGTACTTGGTCTAATCATCATTTTTCAAAGGGTTCTTAATAGGCTTGGCCTTTGAGACGATTGATGGCCCCTCCGTCTTACGCTGGTCCTTCTTGCCTTTTAAGTATAGATCAGCTTTTGGGTCTCACTCTATAGCTTCTTTAGTATTGATATATTTTTCAACTCTTCTCAAGAGCTCTTTATAGGTGCGAGGTGGGTCCTCATGCATGGTCCACCAAAAGTGTGTATCCTTGCATAATCCTGATTTGATGGCGATCAAGAGTGATTCTATCAACTACTTTTTCCATAGTCATAACCTGCCTGTTAAAGCCGTCAAGGTAACTCTTGAGAGTTTCAGACTTTCCTTACTTGACAGTTTCCAACATTTCCTTAGGAGTAGTCCTGGCCTTTGACTCTATGAACTGGGAGACGAACTCCAAAGACAGTTGTTCACAGCTATGTATGGATCCAGGAGCTAGGTTTCCATACCAGGTCGGATGCTCTTCCGATCTCCTCTAAAGTAAGTGCAAATGCCTTACACATTACAGGGCCCCGTGGCGTTTTGTAGCTCCATCCAGGACATATAGTGGTGGAGGTAAGCTATGGAGTCGGTTTCTCCATTGTAGGTCCCAATTTAAGGAAGCTTCATATTTGGTGGCAGATCGGAAGAGCGTTCCTTGACCGTGGGCACAAAAGGTGAAGGTCTTCCCCATAAGTTGTCAGTATCATTTCCTTTTGCTCGTTTCTGCTCCAGGTCATTAAACCTTCTCCTCAGGTCATCTAGCTCGTGGATTTACTGAGGAGTAGGCTGCTGTCTCCTAGGGAGCTATGTGGGATGGCTCGACGCATAACTGTCTCTAGGGTGAGGGAAGGTCTCCTTCGTCGTTGGTGTGTATCTCTCAGTCGTAGGGGTTCAGGTGATCGTTGTCTTCTAGGACCTCGCTGGGGTTGAGGTCCCAGTCTCCGGAATACGCTTTCATCATCCATCTATGTCAGGGTTGAAGCTCCTCGAGCACTAAGAGTTGGCCGAGCTGAGCTCTGTGTGGCTAAAAGAGCAAAACTCAGCCGTCTTATAGCATATTCTCTTGGTGGGTTAGCTGGAGAGGGTGTCCTCTCAACATTTTCAGCTTGCCGAAAATAATCTTCTTGTGATGACTCGTTTACATGGCGTGAAGGAGGTGACGGTTTCTGCTATTCTTGCAGCTACCTAACTTCCTGGGCAAGAGCTTCAACTTACCTCCTCAAAGCTTTGATTTGAGATTCAGGAGCTAGTCGCGAAGGTCCTGCTTATGATGTTCTCCTTTGTCTTCTAAATTTTGGGGGGATTTCAACAGTGTGACTCATTTTTAGGTCATCGGAACTTTTGAGCTAGATTTTTTGTAAGATTTTCCACAGACGGCGCTAATTTGTTGATGCTAAATTTTGCTTTGAGATCAACAAACGAATTTGTTTACGCAGGAAACTTGTATTTGAATTGTTTCGAGCAATAAATATAAAATTTATGGTGATGTTGGTGAAATTTCAGATAGAGTGAATGAGAAAAATAAATATGTAGAAGACAAAGATTGATGCAAATGAAGAGGATCAATAAATTTAGTGGATCTAATTGTATTTATAGTGTAAGAATTGGCATGTAATGATTACAAGCTTTAAATGTTTAGCCAATGAGAAGCCTTGTAAGTACACCTAGTTGGAGTAGATGTCATGCTTTTTGACTAACTACAAGCTAGTTGTTTGCATGGAAAAGACAAATGCCAACTTTATAATTAATGCAGCTGTCACATCAACATTAAGAAATTAGGTATGCAAGTTGGCTTTGCAAGTTGCATCATGGCTAGCATGAGATGATTTGAGCTACCAACTAGTGGCTCGGTGGGCCAGCCCTTTGACATGGATATCATTGACCAAGACCTTATACTTTAGGTATAAACAGTACCACTTATCTTAAGAGATAAGGCTATACAAGTTGTCTAGCAAGGGTGTTTGCTCTCAAGAGCTGAGCGTAAGTGCTGATCTATTGAGTTTGGGAGCTGACTTCAGGTGCTGACCTGTTGAGCTGAGTAGTGACATGTTGAGCTCGAGTGGTGACCTGTTGAGCTCGGGAGCTGAGCTCAAGTACTGATCTCATGGGCCTAACTGCCAGGTCACCATCTTGTGGTCTAGAGGGTCAGCTCCTTGACTTAGAAGCTGTTGACTTTGACATTACACTTGGTATCAACATATACTACTTAAATTTTTTTGAATGTATAAGTATAATCTACGGTATACGTGAGTATTGCATATAGAACTATGTGTAACAAATACTAAATTATTTTCACGCACAAGAGAGATATAAGGGAGGGGTGTGAAACTATGAGATGTGTAGATATGATTCCAACTTGAGATCTCCAACGTCAAAACATACAGCACAGATAACTCTAATCATGAATAATTAATCACTACTAGTTAAACCACCCACGCGTGTGTTGCATGAGTAGAAAAACATATTAAAATATATCATTAGGCAGTTGCATAATAAATCTACAATATTTACAACTCTGTAGAAAATCTAAAAGCACAAGTATATATTAATTGAATCAATAAGATTAATAGATTTAGTAATCGTGAAGTTTAAGATCGTTGAGAAGATAATCTACACACTTAAATCTAATCTCTCTTGGGAAAAATCTATCCCACTCATTCAATACATTCGAAAATGTATATTCAATGACAAATGTAAAATATTATCAAATTTAAATTTGTCATCTCTACAATTAAAGTTAATTATAACACATAAGAGATTCCAATACGACTAATAGATCATAAAAGACAAAACATGAGTTAAACAACATATTATAAGTATTAAAAATTTTTGTTGTGAATATTTTTACATATAGTTTTTGAAAAAATGAAATGTGATGAGAATTTAAATAGAAAAATGTGTTTATAATTTACATTTAACTTATTAAGTCATTACTAACCAATGTACCATATTTTACACCAAATCTAAATTTTCATATATCATATGGTTCAATTGCAAATATGGAGGTGTTTGTAAAAATAAGCACGTTCATTTCACAATGAGAAAATAGATCTTCAAATCTAATTAATCTAGAAATTAGGAGGCAAAAAATGCGATGAGATATATATAACATTTTAATTAATTGAAAATAGAAGGAATCTCAATAATAGAAATGACATTGGGGTGCGTTTGGGTCGAGTATGCGTACCCGTACCTCACCCCCATTTTCAAAAATCCTAACATTAAAAAATACAAAAAAATGTAAAATGCATAAAAAGAACATCCAAATAACATTAAACTTACAAATGCAAAGGACATAGATAGTGAATAGACGAATTAAGAGGGATCAGAGTTTGTTTTGGAATTGGCCTTTCAGATTTGATATTTTAACTTTTACGTCAATTTTAAAGTATACAACTTATAAAAATTTATGAGTGAAAAAGTTTAACAAAAAGAAAATTGGTAAAGCAGTTAAGACTTGGGTGCTAAGTTCAATTGTCATAAGTTCAAATCTCCTCTGAGTTTTTTCACAAAAGTTTTTGTTAAAAAAAATTACCGCAAGATTTACCAAATAAAAGGCGGAAAATTGCGATATAAAAGGTATCAAAATGAAGAAAATTAGAGCTTGTTTGAACCTCTTTATTTGTAAAAATTTGGCGAATTTATAAAGAGGAGAGATGTATAATGTGTATTAGAAATGTAAAAAAAATTTGAAATATGTGGTTATAATTGAGCATTTGTCAAATCAAATGTCAAATCAGTGGTAGGTAAAATTATAAGTTGGGAGAATAAAGAGGTTTAAACAAACTCTTAGTGTTGGAAAAAGAAAAAAATAAATAAAACAATTATGGCAATATTTATCAAACAAAAAAAGGCGGAAAAATCATGATACAAAAAGTACCGAGACTTAGTTCTCTTAACTAATATATATATATATATATTATAACAACATATTACTAATATATCAATTGAAAAAAACATAATCGCAATTGAAATGAGAATATCTCAATTAAAAATATTCAATAATCTCCAATAATAAATCCTTACATTCCATGTGATCTATATCAATATACGCTATGTGTATTTTAAATTTATGTGACATGCATTTATATAAGACACATGAAATAAATCCTTACACCCCGTATGGCCTATATAAATATACGCTATATGTATTTTAAATCATGTGACGTACATCTATATAAGACATATAAAATAAATCCTTACATCTCATGTGGCCTATATCAATATACGCTATGTGTATTTTAAAGTCATGTCACACACATCTATACAAGACACATGAAATGAGAAGTTTGTAGGTTTTTGAATGGAGAAATGATTTAATACCAGACATCTTGTGCCGTAAAACTAATGTGACGTATAGTCTGAAATTTTACTGTACTATACGTCTTGTGTTATAAAAGTATTAGAGCTTGTTTGATTCTCATTACTTGTTTAAATGTGAGGAAATTATAATGAAGAGAGAGAGGTATAATGTGTATTATAAATGTAAAAAAGTGTGAAATATGTGGTTGTAATTAAGCATTATCAAATCAAATGTCAAATCAGTGGTAGGTAAAATTACAATTTAGATAAATAATGAGAATCAAACAAACTCTTAGACGTGTGATATTCAATCATTTTATTTTTAAACACACTCATATTTCAATTTTCTTTTAAACACTCGCTTCCTTATTTATTTTTGTAAAATTTTGCAAAACCTGGGCCGGAGGGACTAAAAATCAACGTTGATGCGGCTGTGTTGGCAAGGAGGGAATACTTTGCTGCGGGCTCAATTGTTCGAGATGATATAGGGTCGGTGGTTGGGTGTTTTGCATCCAAGAAGCCGGGCAATCTTGATGTAAAGACAGTCGAGACTATAGCCTTATGGGAGGGTCTTCGATTTGCTCAAGAACATCACTTTGCAATTACGACAATGGAGACGAATTGTTTTTCTTTGGTATAATGCCTTAAATCTAATTTAGAATATCATCCTAATGCAGCACTTCTTAGCGAGATTAAGTCGCTTTTGACGAATATGGTTCATGGTACTTGTAGGTATGTTCCCTGCGAGGCGAATATAGCCACACCACAGCCACCACGTCCTTAGTATCTAACTTCAGTTGTAATTACGTCGATTGTGTATCTTTCTTCTTGTGTTTTATGTATAGTCGGGATTAATAAAATATGAGGTTTCCTTTCCCCACAAAAAATAAAAAATAAAAAATAAAAAAATGCCAAACATAAAACGAAACCGCCTTGGGGCAAAAGAAAAACAAGCCGTCACCCAGAGTTAAAAAGCTATCCTGGTAAAACTCGAAACCCTAACAGGCGAGGTAGAGGGGTTTCATGTATTCTGTGTGAACCCCACAAATCAAAGAAAACGAAAAACTTTCTTCACAGGATTTGAATCAGTTGACATAGATATGGAAAGTGAATTTGATCGGATCCTGCTCTTCGAGCACGCTCGCAAAACCGCCGAAGTCACCTATGCCAAAAACCCCCTCGACGCTGATGTTCGTACACCTTTTCACACACTTAGTTAATACGTGAATATGTATATTATCTGTTTTAGTTAACGTTTTGTGTCTACGTCTTGGGGTTGATTTTTGAGACTTTTTCTGGTAAACCTACTGATTTAGCTGTTGATTGATTTGTGTAGAACTTGACGAGATGGGGAGGGGCGTTACTAGAATTGTCTCAGTTTCAGAGCGTTCCCGATTCGAAGAAGATGATTCAAGGTTCAGTGCCCTACCTTTGTTTATTGTCCATTTGTCTTTGAAAATACGAAATGGGACAGTAATTGTATCTACAAGTTTTGTGCTTTCTTGTATATAAAGTATGCAATGTTCCGCTATGCTGGTTAGAAAATATAATTATTCTAATGAATGAGGACTGTAGTTATATTACATGTTTTCTGTATTTAATTCTCTGGATTTTTGGTACGAAATTTTTTTTACTGTAGTTAAAGTAAAGGAGAGGAGAAGAGTTTCAGTAACCAAAATTGTTCCTTTTGAAATTGTATAGATGCCATATCCAAATTGGAGGAGGCGCTACAGGTTAGTCCAAGTAAGCATGATGCTCTATGGTGCTTGGGAAATGCGCATACGTCCTTTGCATTCTTGACCCCTGATAGCGATGAGGCAAAGATCTCCTTTGACAAGGCAGCCCAGTATTACGAGCAAGCTGTTGAAGGCGTAATGTTCATTGACAATGATTTGCTAATTATGATTGGTAATTTTAACTTTTTTGGTATCATTCAGTATTTTTCCTTTGGATGCAGGATCCACAAAATGACCTATACAAAAAATCTCTAGAAGTGGCTGCTAAGGTATGTTAATTTATTTTCAATATACGTAATTTCTGGGACAAATTTTCCAGCTGAATTTGACATCTCATGTTTTATGTATCTGCCATTGGCAATTTGAAGTTTAAGCCTGAAGAGATTGATCAGTTATGCTTAAGCATTCTTTGTTTCTTTTTGTTGTAAATTGATTCAAGCATTTCTTGAATATCTTAGAGGTGAGGGAGAAAGATTCAGTTTCTTGGCAGAATAAGCTTAATTATATAACTTTTATTTATTAATTTTAATCTGCATGAATTGAGAATTGTAGTGCTTTATCATTTCGATTTTTAAGATTATTCACCTCAATTATTAACGTATATGTTATAATAATTCATTATGAAAAGGCTCCTGAATTGCATACGGAAATCCACAAGCATGGTTTTGGTCAGCAGGCTATGGGACCGGGTCCTTCAGCATCTACATCTACAACTACAAAGGTGATTTTTTTTCTTTTGTGTCATTCACCTCTTGTATTGTTGTGGAATAATTTAAGCTGTACCGGTGAGGTTAAACCGCAGACAACTGTTCTCGATGACTTATTTATCCCTCCATTTTGTACTTCTTGATAGTGAAGTCCAAACTATAGAATTTTATGATTTTTCATATCAACCCACAATGATAATTGGTAATTTTTTTTTTTTTTATTTTTTTCAAAATTTCATGCTTTATTGCACTAAAACCTGGCCATACAATTAGACCCAAATGTTGAACAGAACTTTTAAGCACATTATTTATTTCCTTTTTTCCAAGGTGCTTTTCCAAAATGGCTAGTCAGCAACATTGAAGTAAGAACCATGAAGGCCTTTTGACATTTTCATATGGACATAGTTCATGCAAATTGTACATTTTCATTATGTATTGCATCCTGCACTTACGCAGCCTCCATTGTTCTTTATTTTATTTTCCTCTTTTCTTTGTTTGTCTTGGCAAGGAAGTTAGGGTGCTGGACCCCATTCAGAACTCACTAGTTATCTTAAACTAAGGGGAAAAATGGGGTTGGTTGACTCCCCAACCCCCCAAAAAACCCCACAAACAACACACATACACCCAAAAAAAAGGGTCCAGAAGGTGGTAACTTCATGGGTTGGGATGGTGATTGTTTCGATTGAAGTTATATGGAAGAATGTCTCTTGTCAGAAAGGAAGAATTTTCATGTCTTGAAAGAAATCATATAGATTAATTTGGCTGCAATTTATTCCAGCTGCTGGCAAGATGGCTTGGATATTTTGTTTCCAGTGCGTGAGCCCTGCATATTTCTTTGCTCTGCTTTCATGTACAATGTGTTTACCCTCTTTTACTCTTATGGGATGAAAATGAGGTTTAGATGCATGCATATATGATTGTCTTTATTTTTATTGGCTGTCTTTTCTGTCAGGCTCTCTTGTTATTCTTCTAATTCTTCAGTTTATTTGCATGTTGTTGTACTAGTGCCCTGTTCCCTTCTTTCTTTTAAACGAAAGGGGAAAATTTTGATCGATTAACTTTTCAGATTAACTATGTGATTTCCCCCTCGATATTTATCATTTTGCACAATTTGATGGCATGTAATAATAGCTTCCAATTCCCTCCTTTCTTGTAATAATGAAAATTAACAAATTAGTAATATAAGCTCTGGCCCCAAAAAAATCCAGTTTGGATAGAGAGCTTCCCTCTGTGGATTCATAACCATATGACATTGCAAACTACTATTCAGAATTTTTAGCAAATTTACAAATAACTGTAGAAGCACACATCAGTTTTGATTGCCCAGGGCTTTAGTTGCACTTGCCCCTCAAATTGAAGCTACACGTTTGAACCACGAGGGTTGAGGTGTAGAGATATATACATTGCCTGGTATCATTTATGCCATTTGTGATCTGATTTCTTAACTAGTGTGCTGCCTTTCCTGCAGCAGCAGGGTACAAAGAAGAAGAAGAAGAATAGCGAGCTGACGTATGATATACTGGGGTGGGTAATCCTTGCAGTTGGGATTGTTGCATGGGTGGGATTTGCGAAATCCAATGTGCCTCCACCTCCTCCAAGATAAGCTTAAGGATGTTTCAGTGTTCAACTTTCCTTGGGAAATCTGTTGAAGGTTTTTCCTTCAGAGATGAAGTCATGCAGAAATATGAGTTTGCCTTCGCTAGCATGGAATGACGCAGACTCGTATCTACATGGAGAAAATAAGAATATGTTTTCATCCTTATGTATTTTTTCATTTACTAGTCATAATTGAAGCTTCTATTCACGGTTTTTTAGATAACATGCTGCATGCTAGTTTGTTGCCATTTTTCCTGTAGTTATGAGGAGGTCAGTTTGACAATTGGTATTTGGCTGGCAATTCAAGATATTTAATGGTTCTGTGGTAGTGTGGTTGAGAGATTTGCCTGGTTCAAGTTTGTTCTATCATTCTGTTTGGGTTTCTTATATGGTGGGGGTGGGTGTTTATATTTAAAGGCTTATATGGTGAATATTTGATCAAGAATATATATATATTAGTATTATTCATATCGGACGGCTGGACTTGCTAAAATTTATTGCGTTGGGCTTCACGTGCTTTGCTTGCTTTTTGGGGCTCCTGATTCCCCAATACTCGGGGGCTGTGTGTGTGACCTCTTTGTAAGGGGAGAGGTCACCCCCTTTTTAGAATTTTTTGGATTTTGGCACCTTACTGTTCCCGCAACCCATTGCCTTTTTATTTAATGGCTGTTTGAAACTATTTATTCAAATTAAATTATAATAAGAAATTATAATGAGGCGAAATGAGTAGTGTAGATTTAATAAAAGTTTGAAATTTGTGGTTATAAATGAGTAGTTGTCCGATCTAGTGGTAAATGAGATTATAAAGTGTTTTGATAAAGAGAATCAAAACACACTCTTATTTTGTTGCCCTTTTTATATATTTTTAGTAGCATTCTAAAATGTATGAGTCGTCAAAGCGTGTTGAGCTCGTGCCTAAGCCGGTTTATGTAATTAAATCAGTGGTAGGTGAAATTATAATTTGATAGTAAAAAGAGAATCAAACAAGCACTTAATAAAGTGCAGTTATTCTATTACAATTTGGGATTTTATCGGGGTGAAGATGGTGACACTTGTTGAGGGGGGTTCGTTTGCCTTGAAGAAAAGCTCCTTCACACTTGATTGCAGGTTTTTCATTTTAAATATTTTCTTGTCTCTCTTTACCTTTGGTCCCCCCTCCCCTCTTTGTTTCTCGATAACATTTGACCTTGTTTTTAAAACTGTAGATTTCAAGCAAAAGTAAGGCTGAGCATCAGACGGATTGGGTTTGGGCCCAACTCGAACTTAACCTGACAGTATCTCAAGTTTTAGAACCAGAAATCAAACTGATCCGACTCGATTTCTCAACCCGAGTCGACTCGGGTCGAGTTGGGTTGACTTGGTTCTCCGGTTGGGCCGCTAAACAACACAAAATTAATTAAAAAAAAAAGGACCCAATATCTCAAAGGCCCATATTCATTACTTATATAATATACCAAAAACCTAGTTACTTATTTGGCTAGGATGTGGATTATAATATATATAATGTGACATTATTTTATTGGTTGTTTTTTGTAAAAAGTAAACAATTGCTGCTTAACTTTTTGAAAAAAGTAAAACTAATGAAATGATGCCGTTAGATAGATTATAATATGGTGTAGTTGTCAAACACATTGTAGTCACTTAGTCTTGCAAGCTGGAGTATTTCAAAGAAATTAAATGGGCAGCAGTGGGCGGCAGAGGAGGCGGATCGAGTGAACGGCAGCAGCAAACCAACAGTGGCAGCGACAGAGGCAGACCAGTAGCGGAACTGCAGCGGCAGCGAGAATGGCAGCGGTAGCGCGAATGGAAGCTGGATCAGCGGCGACGGGGGAATGTAGGAGTGGTCAGTGGAGGATTGGAGTTGAGGGCCTAAGGTTCTTGTGAGTTGTGACTGAGTTTTGTGCGTTAGTGAAGAAATTGGGTGTATACATAGAGAGAGATAAAGAGAGAGAGAGAGGAGGATGGAGGATGGCACGGCAACGGCGGCGGTGGAGCGCAGAGCAGCAATGGAGTGGTTGAATTGAATTTTGGGGGCTAGGGTTCGTGAGGGATTGATGCGATTTGCCTAATTGTATCATTGTATGCCTTTTGTGTGAAATTTGTTAATGGAAAATTCATGCCAAAAATTATTTTATTGGAGAAATATATATATATATATAATAATAATAATAATAATAATAATAATAAATCAGGTACAACCAGGTCCAGTTAAGCTGGCTTAGCGGGTCGAACCCACTCAACTCGTAACCCAACTCAACCCGAGTCGAGTCACCCATTTTCCACAGCATTCTACCCAGTGGGCCCCTTAACCCGACTCAACCCGACCCATTGCAGGTCGGGAGGGTCAATTTTCCCAGGTTGTGGATCCAATGCCCCAGCCCTAAGCAAAAATATGTAGGGGAAAAAATTAGTATTTTACGGTAATGAAGACTTTGGCATACTTGACAAAAGATGGATAGTAACATCCTAACAGACGTCAATGAGCTATTTTCTTTTAGCAACCAAAATGAGTGTTTTAAAAAAAAAAATCAATTCTCAAAAATTTAAGTCAAACACCCAATGAGCTTTTTTCTTTTCGCAACCCAAAGTGTTTGGCAACTGTATGAGATTATAATCTGTAACGTGATATTATTTTATTAGTTATTTTTATAAAAAGTAAATAATTGTAACTTGACTTTTACTTTTTAAATTTTTAAAAAAATAAAACTAATGAAATGATATGTGTGATATATTATAATTCAAATTATAATCTAATGCAATCGCCAAATACTGAGTTGAACCAGAGGTGGTTCTAGGCAACATAGAAATTCATTACTTGACCGAGTGTGTGGCCCGCATCCAGAGAGAGGTGGAGGCCGAGGGGT
Organism: Nyctanthes arbor-tristis; assembly: GCA_963692815.1. Classification (NCBI taxonomy): domain Eukaryota; kingdom Viridiplantae; phylum Streptophyta; class Magnoliopsida; order Lamiales; family Oleaceae; genus Nyctanthes; species Nyctanthes arbor-tristis. The sequence continues at coordinate 41,811 of CAVNYN010270505.1, read as the reverse complement.
AGATAGTCCAGAAATTCCAGTCTTCCAGTAATCTCTTCTGCCGAGCACTTTCCAGGGCTTCCCATTCCCGCAAAGTTTCGAAGAATCAAGAATGGCAATGGAAGTGAAACATTGGCGGTGCGGCGGCTCCGACCCACTGCCTCTCTCACTCCGGCGGTCATTGAATCCGTCCCCATGCCGCTTATCTTTTCGAAATACGCAAGTAACGCAAACTTCTTCACGGCTCGCTAATCGGTTCGTTACTTTAGCTGTTGTTAAGAGGAGTCCAAAGCGCCTAAAATACTCAGCCCCTCGCTTCACCAAGGTCCTCCTAGTCCTCTCTATGTGTCTCTTATACATAATTTACCCCTTTTACATACAACAAGGGGTGAATACGAGCTTTGGTTTTGCTTTGCCTTTTTTCGCCAGGATGATGGTTTGGTTTATGTGGAAGTTGATCCATGTGGTTCCGACGCATGGAAATTGGACCCCATTTTGGAGCTTTTAAGACAAGGAGCTGTTGGAGTTATTCCTACTGACACTGTTGTATGTTGTATTTTTCCAGTTCTTTCATAACTGCGCCTTACGTGTATGCCTATGAATTTATCATAAGAATGCTGGTATGCTTTTCGATTCTTATTAAATTTACTGAGACAGGTATATGGATGAAAATTAACTCGAGTTCTTTGCTTATTTTCTGATTCCCCCCTTCTGGTGAATGGTGATCATTGGTTTTTGATTTGTGTCATGATTAAGAAGAGACCAATTCATGTAGCCGCTCAAATCTATTGGAAATAAGGCCTTTTCAGTTTTGATTTCACGATCGCTGGCTGGCTGCACAGTTAGTGTACGTGATCAGATTTTTGGAAACAAGAAATCCATGGAACAATGGGGAAAGTTATAAGGGTGGATCTTAATTTCAAACCTCCTAATATCGGAACCTCGACCTTCTACACTTGGAGTTTCATTGTGTTAGCAGAAGAATTGTTATATTTTCTTAGCAGAACTGAATTGAGCTATGAAAATAGATGGTCGAAATTGATGAAACCTACAGAAAGTTTCTTCTTGTCAGCATATCCTTGTGGACTTGAGTTGAATTCAGCTATTTATCTTGTACAGACTACTAACCCTGTCTTTTTGAGCCTATTTGATTCTTATGTGTGAAGAACAGACAAAATTGTTGGTAACTGGTTATCCGCTTGTTATTATTGACTGAACACTTCGTACTCTGATATAGGTATGCAATTGCTTGCGATCTAAGAAGCCACTCAGCTATTGATCGTTTGCGTAGGTAGGTGATTTTGTCCCCAATCGAAGTTCGTGATTTTTGATATGTTGATTTAGTCTCGTATGATGATGATAAAGTGTTCTTTGTTCTTTGCAGAATTAAAAATATAGACCCTTCAAAGGCAGGTTTGACCCGTTTGGCATCTATTATAATCAATTCGTTTATAATACATTTTGAATTTTAAATTTTTTGCGACACTTGTCATTTTGTCCTATTGACACCTCATACATCCATCAAATTAAATAAAAATTTTTTACTTTTCAATAAAGTTTAACCAATTAAATTAAGACAAGTGTCTCAAAAAATTCAAATTTCAAAATATATTATAAACTAATTCAATTATAAACAATACCATGCTTCTAACTAACTAAGCATGTGGTGTGCTACTAAACAAGCGGCTGAATGAACTAGTGGGTTTGATATTTCTTTTTTTCTTTTGAGTAGACAATCCCCGTATTTCATCTTTTGCTTTTAGTTGTCAGACTGCAGTTTTTGTTGTTAATGTTACATGTTCTTTTCTTGGGCAGCCTCTAAGCATCCTGTGCCGCTCCTTCAAGGATATTGATACATACACTACAGGATTTCCTCGTGGCAATGATCATGGTCTTACAAACATTTTTCGAGCTGTTAAACATTGCCTTCCTGGTCCTGTAAGTCTAACAATTTCAGGATAAAAGATGCGGCCTGTGCCTCTTCTGTCTATTGTATTGTACCAGTATTGCTTTCACTATTCTCGATATGAATTTTTGCCATATCTAGTTACACATTAATTTCTAATAGAAGGTTTTGCTAGCAGTATACTTTCATTTTAACGGCAAGCAAAGAGCTGCCAAAACAATGTACAAGATATGGAACTGCAGCGTCCAAGTATGCTATGAGAAAAAATGTAGGTGTTCATATGCCTGATGATGCTGTGTGTCAAGCAATTCTGGAGAAATTTGAGGCCCCTCTAATATCCACAAGGTTGGCTGGCAATACTTAGCTAGGTTTCAACCCTCCCCAAATAAAAATGTAAACAAATAAAATTTATGATGAAGCTTACACTCTGGATTGTATAAATTGTGCTTCAGTGTCAAGTCACCAAAGGAGAATGAGTGGATTTTAGATCCTGTCATGATAGCTGATGTATATGGACCAGAGGTATTGCAATCTCTTTTCAACAGTACACTGATTAGTGAATTTGCCAATCTTTGTTGGTTTGCTTCAGTGCATTTGGAAATAGTTTGGCTGACTTGGAATTTGTTAGCTATAACGATTGGTAGATTGATTCTTTGTTCCATCGAACCTCCAAGGATCTGCATGCGCTTGCCATATCCTTTTCTAATTCTAAGCTAAACCTTTCCCATTTAAAATTTGTAACTTTACTAATTGAATCAATCTCAAGTCTTAACCACGTCTCTCCACTAATTTCAACTGCTATTCATTTCTTATCTACAATTTCCTTGGATCCATGATATCTCTACCGTCCAATCTATCTATCAAATATTACAAATTCATTATGGGAAACAAACCCTCTAGGGATTTACACAAGCCTAGTGAATGTACTTTGCTGTTTTCATTTATTTGTGTGGTTTATCCTCTGAATTAGGACTTTCTTGAACTCTGGTTTTCGAACGATATTGCAATTGGTTGTATTGGTGGTGTAACCTAAACTTCTTCGTCTTCTTAACTGGTACTTCTCGGATGGCGATGACCTGATCTCCTGCATTTCTACCACAATAGAAAGTGACATAGGCGTTTGAATTGAAGAATCTTATGTGAATCTTCCTGTTTCAAATAATGGTGCTTATGAGTAGCTCTTTTTTTTCCTAGGGCCTTGACTTTGTTGTTGATGCCGGTATTAGAGTGGCAGATCCATCTACTGTTGTAGACATGACTGGAAATTACCCTAAAGTTGTGCGGCAGGGAAAGGTAGCAGTTTCATTTTTGTAATCATTAATGCTCGTCAAATGAATACGTTAATGCAACATCCTTGTTTTAGTGAAACATGCTTGAATGAATACTGTGTCCAAATGTCAATTTTGTGCAACTTGTGCTGGTTGAAAAGTGAAGTGAATTCCTTACTCCGACTTTTCTCTTTGGTTAGGGTCCAAAACAACCTTGGATGGTAGCTGAAGATGAAGATACTTCAGTGGAGGATTCTAACCTACTCAGTGATCGGCCTTCATGAGAAGCAATCACTCTATTGGTCACTGCCCTCACAAAAGAGGCCTTTTGTGCTGCTGGGGAGAACGGATGTGCTTTAATGCATTATATATAATCTATGTATATATATCACTTAGCGAATGATTCATAAATCTAACACAAGAAATGAAAAATTCCTTACTCCATGGTATTTCTCAATTATGACGACTGGAATTCGCTCCTTGTTTGTGCTGGGTAGCTAATTGTAATTGAATTTCAAATTATAATTTCACTTACTATTAATTTGATCATCGATTTGTTAACTACTCAATTATAATCATATAAATTTCAACAAGTCATTTTAGCTCATTATCCTTAGTATAATTTCAATTCCCATAATGAGAATCACACTCTCAAATGAAAGTATCCAATTGTTTTTTATGTTGGAAAAAATTGTACGAATTTTTTTAAGAATCAACTTAATACAAGCTTGTCTCATTTCATTTTGTTACGTGTTATTTTCTCCATCAACGTGATTAGTAGGGTCAAGGGTGTGTTTGGTTATCAGTAGGAACGCATCTGCTGAGATCCCTTTTACAGCTTCCCACGCAAGTTTGCGAAATTTAAAATTGTTCAACCTAACTAAAAAGCTTACACTGTACGCTCCCAAGCCAACGTCTTTTTTATCACATGCCGCTAATTAATTGCTACCTATTTTGGACCGCTTTCATAGCGGGGAACCCAATCCTCACTTTTCAATTTCCAATTTCCAATTTCAATTATTATTATTCACTTCTAATTTTTTTTTAGATCGGAAGAGCGTCAGTTAATTACCCCAATAATAAAAAAATAATTCATTGGTAGCCGATTGATGCAGTGTCCTAACAAATTCACAATCTTTATATATATGATTTTTTTTCCTTTGATCTATTCCTATTATTTTCATTGTCAGAGCGGTATACTAATACTAATTTAAATTTTGAATATAAAAGCAATATATTAATACCAATTTATATAATTTTGTAAGCGATTGTTGATATATATTTATATTAGTATGTGTCAATTTCACATTCAGCCATATTTGCAAAATTCAAACTTAGTATTACTATAGTCAAAATTAATTATGATTGGTTGCCAAACCAATCCTTATTAATTGCTCTTTATTTCTGAAATTCACCAAACAAAAAAGAAAGGATTATAATGGCGGCAAATATTTGTTTATTTTCATTTTATTTTATCCCAATTTGGGTTCATTCTCCCGCAAGCTTCGTCCCCAAATTTCAAATCCCCCGCTCACATTTTCCCTTTCAAATTTCATCCTCTCATCCTATTTAATCCTCACACTGGATCGCCATCTTCTCCCAACTTACCCAGTTTCTCCCCTTTGATTCAAACCCTAGAAATCCCTTTATTCAAATTCGCCGTAAAAATGCCTTCAATCCAGGAAGAGCCAATCCTCGTCCCAAATCCCGACCGTTTCTGTATGTTTCCGATTCAGTACCCTGAAATTTGGGAAATGTACAAGAAAGCAGAGGCCTCGTTTTGGACGGCGGAAGAGGTTGATTTGTCCCAGGATCTACGGCACTGGGAGAGTTTGACTGATGACGAGAAGCATTTCATTAAGCACGTTCTTGCCTTTTTTGCCGCATCTGACGGCATCGTTCTGGAAAATCTGGCCGGAAGGTTCATGAAGGAAGTCCAAATCTCTGAAGCTCGTGCGTTTTATGGCTTCCAGATTGCCATTGAAAATATCCATTCTGAGATGTACAGTCTTCTTCTTGAGTCTTATATCAAGGATTCGGAGGAGAAGAATCGTCTGTTTCACGCTATTGAGACCGTTCCCTGTGTGGAGAAGAAGGCCAAGTGGGCACTCCGGTGGATTGACGGTTCTGAATCGTTCGCCGAGAGGATAATTGCCTTTGCCTGTGTGGAAGGGATTTTCTTCTCTGGAAGCTTCTGCGCAATATTTTGGCTTAAGAAGCGGGGACTGATGCCCGGATTAACTTTCTCAAATGAGTTAATCTCGCGCGATGAGGGGTTGCACTGTGATTTCGCTTGCCTTCTCTACAGCCTGTTGAGAATGAAACTGCGTGAGGAACGAGTCAAATCACTTGTTGCAGATGCTGTGGACATTGAGAGGGAATTCGTGTGTGATGCTCTTCCCTGTGCCCTGGTCGGGATGAACGGTGATCTAATGAGTCAATACATCGAATTTGTGGCAGACAGATTGCTGAATGCACTTGGGTACAGTAAATTATACAATGTTCAAAACCCATTTGATTGGATGGAGCTGATCAGTTTGCAGGGTAAGACAAATTTCTTTGAGAAAAGGGTTGGTGAATACCAGAAGGCTTCGGTGATGTCAAGTTTGATTGGAAATGGAGAAACTCACGTGTTCAAGATAGATGAAGATTTCTGAGAATTTAATTAGAGAATTGTGACTGAAATACATATATATAGGTTAGTAGGATCTGTTCTTTTAGCTTCATTTTTCTTTGGGGTCTTGTTTAGTCATGCCATGTGTTGCCCTTTGTAATATGTAATCTTTGTTTAAAGAAATCTTAACTTTTGTTCGTTGCTTACTATGAAAAGTTCCATTTACAAGCAAAAATTTTAGTATTGATGCAGCAATTTTGAAACACACATTTAAGCACTGGAAGTGGGTTTTTGTATTAGTTTTAAACAATTTCATCGTATTATCATTAAATGGCTGTTTGAATCTATTTATTTAAATTGAATTATAATGAGAAATTATAGTAAATTGAAATGAGTGGTGTAGATTTAATGAAAGTTTGAAATTTTTAGTTATAAATGAGCAGTTGTTAAATCAGTGGTAAGTAAAATGTGTTTGAATAAAGAGAATTAAACAATTCTTAACTTTTGAAATACAAATTCTGAGTTCATAATATTTTGATTGTGCCCTAATGCGTTTAGTTGTCAGCACTAGTGTAGCTCGCACAAGGACCACCTTGTTCTGCTTCTCTTTTTAAAGTGGGTAGTAATTGTATACCATAATTTTTTTATTTGTTAATGGACAAATTCCCTAGTTATTCTTTGTTTGTATTAGGGATTTATAAAAAGAATATAATTTTATTCTAAAGTTAATATCATTTTATTTTAAATGATATAATTACAATTCAATTATCGTTATAAATTTATTGAGTCACGGTTTGACCATTCGCATCAATAAGTTTTGCCTTGTTTTTTTTTTTTTTGGACAGCGTTTTGCCTTGGGTTTTCATTTCAATTATGTATCATTCTGCACGAGCATTTCTATAGCGACAGATCTGTCTCCGATTTTCAGAGACAGATCTGTCTTTGATTTTCAAAGACGGATCTGTCATGCTGCCCCATAGAAGATCCATGCGGCCGCACAGGTGCACAAGGTGCGGCCGCGCCAACCGCACCATAGCCGCACGGTGCAGCCGCACTGTGACCACCTGTCTCTGAAAATCAGATACAGATCTGTCTCTATAGAAAATACACGTTTTGCACTCTTCTATTTCATGGTTAGTTTCCAGTGAAGGGGAATCTATTGTAGGGTCAAATTGTTTCTTGTTTGTTATTGATTATAAGTTGGATAGATGGTGGGAGCGTGTCTTGCAAATTTGTGGACCAAAAGTACATTGAATTGAGTCCGTGTGGTTCGTGTTATAACATAAATGTATTATAATTCTATTACATCAAATCACAATTTTTCATTTTTCAACAAAAATTAACCAACATATCACAAAAATGCAAATTTTAAAATATATTATAACACAATCCAATTATAAACGATACTAAACGGACTCAAATCTTCGCCAAGCCACTTCGGCGACACTCAGCGGCCAAGAGGCTATAGATAAACCCACTACGTAGGCACACTGAATTGGAGCATGAATCTTCTACACATCTACGCGCGCGCGCGCACAAAATCACAGATAAAAGGAAAAATATAGTATAAAATAAAATTTAAAAGATGAAAAGGAAATCGGAATGACTAGAAATTCTGAATTTTCCAAGTAATTAATTCGTGATTTTTGGATGTACATATTCGAGAATCGAGATGGATATATATGCTGACAGAAATTGTCGTCTCATTTGCAGGTAAATTTCGCAGCCTTCATTAATCTTCATTGGATTCACCGTCCGCCGAACCCCAAAAGCGCGGTATATTGACGAACTGACGAAGAAATGCCGGGAATACGAGGACCATCCGATTATACACAAGAGCCCCCTCGCCACCTTGCTCTCGCTGTTAATGCCAAGGTTAGGCACTTTATTCAATCCCTCGTTTATTTGTCTTTGGGATTTATGTGGTGTTTGTTTATTTTATTTCATCAATTTTAGTACTGGGCATGCGAGGTGGTGACTCGTTGAACACCAATATTAGAATTCGATGGATGGAATTACTTTTTTGTGCATATTTCTGATCCTTGTCATCTCTAAACCGATTCTTCGTCTGAGCTTTCCTCGTTTTAGCTTATTGGACTATGATCTTCTGTGTTCTATCTCAGAAGTGGACCTTGTTTAGAGGAGTGCTTAAACCCATTTCATTGAAAATCATAGGATTGTTTTGTTACATTAATTACTTGGAGCTTGAATTCCAATGACCGGTCGCAAAATAATTGCTGCAACGGAATTCACTACTTATATTCGTTACATGGCTGAATCTTTATTTTTTTTTCCTTTCCATTTTTGTATGTTGATTGTTGAATTCTAACTCTTTTTTGGCTCAGGAACCCTTCAATGCTGAGCCACATCGTTCAGCTTTGGTATCATCTTACATTACACCAGTGGAGTTCTTCTATAAGAGGAACCATGGACCAATTCCAATAGTTGATGATATTGAGAGGTCTGATCCTTGCTTTCTGCTATCTGCATGATTTCTGATTATGATATGCCCTTGAAATATGATTCCACTGCATTAAGATAATTATTTTAACTGAGCAGATATAGTGTCTTCGTAACTGGACTAATAGAAAATCCAAAACAACTGTACATGAAAGATATCTGGTGAGCGATAGGCTATTTACTATTGATTGCTATCACTTAAATGTGAAGATCTATTACTCCTCTGAGTTGCTTGAACGAGGCTCTTATGTTGTTTCCTAAAAGCAGGAAACTTCCAAAATATACCGTCACTGCCACTTTACAGGTATCTTTTTCTCTTCTAATCTTTTTAGTGTTTGTTGGGGTATATTTGGAGATGGTTGATGGAGCGCAAAAGGATGAAAGAAAAAATTGTTTCATTTTCTCCGATTGAAAGTCTGAAAAGTTGAAAGCTTTCTAAATGAAAATTTCACAATTGCATTAAGGACAATATGACAATCTGCAATAGAAAGCTATTGACAAAGCTCTGTCTTGCAGGTTCCAATGCGGAGAAGTAAAGAATATTTTCTTATATCATTAATCAGCTGTTCTAGAAAATGGTTATTTACATGAGCAAACAACAGTATATCAGAAATACTTTGTAATTTAATGGGGATAAAAATAAATAAAGGGATGGCTAATAAAAACTACTCACCAACCACATACATGTTTCAAACATGGAGATTCCTCTTGTATCCTGTTCTAATACATATTTTGAGATCCGGTGGCACACGGGTTTATATGTACATAACTTTGATGATTCACAGTATTACTCTCCAAACAAAATTTATATTTTCTAATATTACATAAATAAGTATGCAAGTCTAATTGCAAATTAAGATATAGTTAGGTAGATTTTTAACATTTATCTAGACTTATTTAGAAATAGAAAACGCATGGGAATGCTAGAATCCCTTTTGATTCATGAGCTAGTAATTGTAACAAGAGTCAAATGAACTGGGAAATTAAACACTCGTATCTCTTTTCCAAGTAATCCTGTGCATTTAGTAGCAAGTCTGTACTACTTTCTCCATGTTTCATGGCAACATGTCTCATGTAATCCAGGGAACATAGCTATTCTTTGTCCAAATTTTGAGAGAGAGCACATGCTTCTTTGCTTCCTCGTGTTCACTTCGTGGATATGGTCGATCTTTTTTCTTGTTTTGATAACGGATAAGCTATTTTTATCTTCATCTTATTATTTATATACAGTGTGCTGGAAATAGGAGGACTGCCATGAGCAAAGTTCGAACTGTGAAAGGAGTTGGATGGGACATTGCTGCCATTGGAAATGGTTAGTCCATGCCTAGAAGAAAAAGTTTCAATTCTGTTGATATTTGATAGATATAAGGAATTTAAATATGACACAGATATTATATAGCATAGAACATCTTGTCTTCTTGTACTCAAAGAAGAATCAGACAAATATCACCCACTCGTTGCACATGCAGTGAAGCTTGGCCATTGAAAGTTGAAACAACATTTTGCTTTACCCCGCTTTGTGGCTCAGGGAAATCATTTTATCTTGAACGTGAGTAATAATCCTGTAAATATTATAATGAACAGTAAAAAAACTTGCTTATAGTTGATTATACAGTGGGCACCCGCATTACTGCTTCAATTTGTAGTTCAGATGTAGTGGTCCTCAATGGTTTTGGAAGGCCTTTTTGGGAGTTGCCTTTTTGGGAGTTGAGTTGTAATAAGAGTCCCAAGATATACCCCACGGCTTTGCTTTCGTGTAGGTAAAAAATGCAAAGAAAAAGGATAAGAACTTAAAAGTATATTCTGGCTCCTGCCAACTGAGTTCCTGTACTTCTCCAATAACTTGTGCTGCACTCTGGCTAATTTACTTCCGTTTGTGTAGAATTTTTGAGACTTTCCCTTTATCATGCTACTGTGGTTATTTGGAATATCCACGTTTTTGTTAAGTCATTTCATTTCTTCGTGCATGTTCATTCAGCTGTCTGGGGTGGTGCTAAATTAGCAGATGTTCTTGAACTGATTGGAATAAGAAAGGGCTCGCACGTAACTCCATCTGGAGGCAAACATGTAGAATTTGTAAGCATTGACAAGTGTAAGGTAATTATTACTTGGATCATTTTATCCTGCTCAGTGTTGACTTCACGGACACTGCATGGTAGGAGAAACTTACTTGACATGGTAACACTTGTTATGCCAGGAGGAAAATGGAGGCCCTTATAAGGCGTCAATTCCGCTAAGCCAAGCCACGGATCCTGAGGCTGATGTTTTACTTGCTTATGAGATGAACGGAGAGGTATCTTATGCTCGATTCTTTGTCCAGTTCTGAGGATATGAATAGAAAATCGTGGAAGCAGGCTTTTAGATTATACACACACATACATATACCTGCATAAAATATTGTGATAATGTTTAAAGCTGGGCCCCTAGCCGCCTTGCCAACCCTAGATTAAGTTGTCGTTGAATAATGTCAGAAGTTTTGATTTTCCGTTTTCTGTTGGGTTGGAAGTTAGTAACAGCTTAATCTTTCTTTTCCTTTGACCCGTCTCTAAATTATCATAATCATCGGTTGTAAAACTCATGTTTTTGGTTTCAAATGATACAAAAGCCTCTTAAAAGGGATCATGGATATCCACTGCGTGTGATTGTCCCGGGTGTTATTGGTGCTCGTTCTGTTAAGTGGCTGAATTCCATCAACATCATTGCTGAAGAATGCCAGGTCGAATAATCTACTCTATCTCCAAAAGTTACTAATTCTTCATTCTTTTAGCTTTCTGACGATCTCTTGCTGCTTCTATACAGGGATTTTTCATGCAAAAGGATTATAAAATGTTTCCACCTTCAGTTAACTGGGATAATATTGATTGGTCAACGAGGAGGCCGCAAATGGATTTTCCTGTTCAGGTATTTGCTTTGTGTGCTTTCTATCAATCACGCTGTTTAATTGCATCCATGAATTTTCTTTCATTAATTTTCAAGGATACGAGGGTTATTAAAAAGTAGAGAAGATTCTGACAAATGTAGATCATTTGTCCAGAGCCTTGTTAACACTGCGATCTAGTTAAGACTTTTTAGTGGAGTTAAACTTGCCACATATTTTTCTGTTTTGATTAGCAACCAGAATGGGGAAAACCTAGTAGCTGCTAGAATTCAAATTTTTGTACATGTGGAAGAATAAAAAAACTGACTCTAACTGATGATTTAAGCATGTGAGAGATCGTCAAATCTGAATTCTAAGGTCGGTTTTGAAACCAATTAAAATAGTTCAATTAGACATACCAATAATTGGAATTTTGCTGGTTATGTTACACCAGAATGGAAAAATTATTATTCCTGATGGTTTATCGTTTGGGTTATTGGTTTTTTGAGATCGGAAGAGCGTCGTGTAGTTCTTGTACACACAAAGTAGTTCATTTTATGCAACTGTTGTCACCTCTTTTTGTCTTTCTATATTGCTTGAGGAGAATATTTTACAGCTGATAACTTTGGTTGATTGTTGCTTGCAGTCTGCGATATGTACTCTAGAGGACACAAATGTGAGAAAGCCTGGGAAGGTCAGTATGATTTTAGTGAGAAAAAGTTCTGCATACCATTGAACTTATGCCTCAAGTTCAAAGGGTTGACAAACTTCAATACATCACAAATGAATCATGTAACTTCTAATATTGCTAGATCAAGTCAACCTTTCCCAATCAATTAGTTTGATATTGTAAGTAGCAAGTCTGTTGGTCACCCATAATGAACGTTCTCTCCCCTATAGGTACAAAAAAGCATATATGGCTATATGTCAGTCTGCATCTCCAACCCATCCAATCATCTCATATCATCTTCTTCCATTTTAATCTTACAGTTCGATTCCACTGCAAAAGCGATATACTAGTGTGGCGGATGAAATTTAGTAATTTACTATTAGACCAGCTCATTATTTCATTTTTTGTTCATATCATCCTTTAGCAGGATATAGTTAAAAGTTCTGCATGTCATTGTACTTGCACCCAAAGTTTAAATGGTTGACAGAATTTCAATATGTCATATATAACTTTTGAATTTGTCAAATCAATCTTTCAAATCTATTAATCTGCCACTGGGAATAACATGGCTGTTGATGCAGCTGATAAAGCTTACTATTAAATAAGCTCTTTTTTCTATTCATATAAACTCTCTGCGAGATAAGCCCATTAATCAACAGTGCATCTCTATTATTTCTCACAAGAAGGTGCCAATTATAAAATCACAGTAGTATTCTTGCTTTTCTTTTACACTAAATTTGGTTTGATATAATGTGATTTCTCATCAGGTAACCATCAAGGGATATGCAGCATCTGGAGGTGGACGTGGCATCGAAAGGGTAGATATATCTATTGACGGTGGCAAAACGTGGTTTGAAGCCTCCAAATTTCAGAAACCTGGAATTTCATACATTTCTGACGATCCAAGTAGCGACAAATGGGCATGGGTGCTTTTCCAGGCTGAGGTTGATATCTCACACAGCACCGAAATAGTTGCAAAAGCGGTATGCTATATATTTTTTCTTACAGCAAAAGCATAATCTTTCAGTTGGATACAAGTAAAATTGTTTGTTTTCTGAAACATCCTCTAAAAGAAAGATATGCGTGTTTGCCGTCCTGCCTTGCATCATGTTTGATAAGCTAAAGGGTACTTCCAACACATGTTTGCAGGTGGACACAGCTGCAAATATCCAGCCAGAAAATGTGGATGTGATTTGGAACTTGAGAGGAATACTAAACACCTCATGGCATCGAGTTATTGTTCGGGTTGGTCACTCAAATCTGTAGACCAGACAGCAAGTGGCTCAAAGTTCTTTCCTACATCAATTAGCAAGGTTTAAATAAAATCTCTATGCTTTAATGTTACGAGTTATTTTGTCTTAACTTCCTATAACTTTCAATAACCCATATTTCTTTCACTTTGTTTTTCCTTTCAGATTAAGAACTCTTGTTTTTCTCGAATTCCTGAAGGTGAAAGTTTTATGTTTTGGGGAGGTTCGATGTTAAATTTTCAAATTATTGTTAATCTTGACGTGGAGATATCCTCTATTCAAATTGAATAGTAGTTATAATAATAGTGTTATTAGGAAATCAAATAGGCAGTATATATATATATATATCATAAATCAGATGTGCATGGGTCCACAAATAGTGCTTGTTTATCATGAATTGTTCCATTCGTGAAGGCTATCATCATATAATAATGTTGTGCTATGAAGGGACGTCGTTGATGGATCGATGCAATGTACAGTCAATAAACAGTCCTCTACGCTGTAGTTATTAGCCACGAGTCAGTCCTCGGCTGAAGCATCATTTACTGGAATTTGTTGGTTTAAAGGACATGTCATTACTTTATTATTTTTTTTTAAAAAAAGAAAATGATCTAAACAATATTACATTAGGATAGAATAATGCAAGTCTAAGCGTAATAATACAAGTCTAATATAGTAATTGGACTATCTTTTTAGGACCTTCGAAAATGAAATACTAGATTATGATTTTGAGACTTAGAAAATATTATTAGTGGGATAGTTACCGGGTGGACTCTGAAGATTATGCGTCATGATTTTGAAAGATAAATTGTTTTGTATATTTAGTAAAATGAGAAGAATGCCAAATGAATTGTTTCTAGAAATCTTCAGAAGCAATTAGTTCCTGGAGACCGTGTGTGTGTGTGCACGCGTGTTTTTTTATTTATTATTTATTTATTAATTTTTTTTTGAAGGAAGGAAAAAGCGGAAATAATAATAATAATAATAAGAGAGGCACTCAAGTTGGCTTGCAAGCTGTTTAGCTAAAGCTTGCAAGAGGCAGACCCCTGCTAAACTGCAAACAAAAATTCTTGGTCAAGCCTGACATGGGTCTCCCAAGTCAGTTGGCTCAGCTGTAATTTTTGCCACCTTGGTTCAAGAAATGGCCGTGCAAGGATCCTGAGCCAAAGAAAACTCGAAGTCTTCCCCTTACCAGGAGGGGTAGTTAATCTCATGTTGAGATTTTTGTTTTTTTTCTCATGTTGAGATTTTTGTTTTTTTAATCTTAACTGACATAGTGTTCAAGTTTAATAACGTTTTGCCTGTTACATTTTATATATATTTTTTCATTCCGGGACTTAGAAAAAGAAACACATAATCACACTATTTGCTATAGCAAAGGCATTGGAAATAGAAGTGAAGAAACATAGAAATAAGGCCTCCAAATGCAAACAATCATATATACTGTTGCAGTTGCATCATCTTATTTTATATATATATATATAATAATTATGATTAGGAAAAATATTACGTCATGGCTTTGGCAACTAAAATTAAGTAATAGTACTATACTACTTACAGAGATAACAATCAACATATCAAATTGTGATGTGGTGGGCAATCTGCCTTCTGAATCTGTAACCAGCCTACAATGATAAGCTACCAAACTGTTTGTTCCACACCTCGTACCTGCCTAGTTCATTCAACGAAACTGAAGGCCTCACTTCTTCTAACGCATTCTCAAAGTCCTGCATATATATATATATATATATATATTATATGATCAGAAGAGTGAGCCCAAAATTTAGAAACAAAAGTTCTTGATTGCTAGTTACTGGTCTTGCATTGAAAGCAAAACAGAGAAAAAGTTAAAACTGTTATTTATGTACAAAGTCATCTTTCCTGTTCCTCTTAAGCATGCAATTATAACCACATCTTAAAATTATGTCCGACTTTCCAGCCGTCATGACTTACAAAGTTACCTTTCTTATTGATATAACCTATTTCTCTTGGAATCCTTAGCAGAGTAAACTTTGAGCATGGATAAACGTGGCAGAATTCACAATATTACCTGAAGAGTTACTGGCCTCATGTCATCCTTTTTCAGCTCCATAATTTCAATTCCACGTCCTAGTGCTTCTCTGAGTGGACCCATCGAAGCATCCCTCACCAAGTTCTTCATATCAGACCCCGGATACCCTAAACATGTCGAAATGCAAATTGAAGTACCAGACAGGAAAGCAGCTGCAGGTCATGAAAATGCATGGAGAAACTAATTGCTCAATGATGAATTCTGTGAAGAAACTACCTTCAGTCAATTGGCATATTTTATCAGTATCCTCGATTGAAAGGTTAAATAATCCATCCTTCTCCAGAAGATTCTTAATAATCCAAGCTCCTGCGTCTTTATATCAAATACAAATGGTTAACAATTAAGTAATAAATAGTTCTCGCAAAAATTACTTTTACATGCATGGTTGTGACCATGGACCTGAAGTGGGGAGTGGTATATAAAGTCTCTTTCTAAGTCTCCTCCTCATGGCCTCGTCAAGGTCTTGAGGTCTATTAGTTGCCCCTGTTTCAGGAAACACAATCAGGATTTCTATAAATGAATAATCTGGATGGGAAATGGGTTTTGGAATAGGGCTAGGGAGTCTAAAAACTATTTGGCCAAATACTAATTAAAAGCCAAGACCAAGGATCAGACACTAGATTATATGACGAAAATATACTGCAACTTATGAATCCATCTCAAACTTGTAATAGAAATAGCAATCTGTGTTCACCTAGAAATTTTAACATGAACCCTCAAGGATAACCAGTTGAACAATCACCTATCAATATAATTTGATCATTTCAGCCTTCCATTTCAATGAAAAATTGTGTCTTCAGTTGCCTGCTTGCTTTGTGTTCACATTCGGATTTGCGCTGCACCAAGGTTGAATCGATTAATGGAAGATCTATCAGTAGCACATAAAGAAGCCTGAAAATCAATGCTTTCATTCTAGAGAGTTCACCTCCAAAATCCTGGCAACTACATTTATTACAGATAAGCGACTTATGAACATGTTCTCAAATGATCAGTAGGAAACCTGAGTTCAGAGGATTCATGGACTTTAGGCTTAGGCATGTTATATTGCTATAGATTCTCCAAACAAATAAATGAACATCAGAAAAATCTTGGAAGCTACATCAATTTAATGTTACATTTTCTTTAAAAATCAAACTCTTGGAGTTTATTTATACATCACCAAGGAAAAAATATATAGATATTAAGTATCATCTTTTTCCAAGAACGGTTTTAGTCTCAGTGCCCATATTATTTCCATTGGACCTGATGGGCTGTGTTTGCGTTTGGCTAACCTGCAATTGCTGTGCCTGTGGCAGCATTCAAAACTTGTTAAGAAATTGCTTCCAAACTGTTAAAAGCATTGTGTGAAAGAAAGGTTTACAGTACTTGAGCTAATAGACAAATCCCACATGCTGATATAAGAAGTGAAGAGACTGTCTTATTAAATATAAGTAGAAGACGAGAGCATGTAATCAACTTTTAGGTAAAATATATATATACCCCATGAAGCAAAGCTTTTCCTTTGGACTGCTGAATATGATCGCTCCCAGCCCCCAGGAATCCTATACATGTTTCGGAAAATCGTCCATGCTTGTTTGGAGGTTTTTACCGCTGCAAAGATCGTTAAAAGATTCAGCGATAATGAACCAACAATGGCTTTCAAGAGAATCTGGTCCTGCCAAATCCAGTTTCAATGTTGTGGATTTGGAATAACCCCACATGTTCCTGATGGAATGGTGGCCGAAGGACAGGGAAAAGAACCATTTTTTTTTTTAATCTAGAAATACTAGTAAACCCCTAAAATTTGATTTTTTTTTTTATTTTTTCACATTTTTTTCTTATACGACTGGTTTGGATTGTGAAAACGAACATTTGTCTAACATATTAAAATAGAAATGTGTGGTTAAGTTGACGTAAATGATACATTTTGAGTTTTAAAAAAAATCATGCCATTGGGCCCCCTAACTTATCGGCCTAAGCACAAGCCTTCTCAGCCTTGCATCAAGTATCGCAAATGGAAACTTTTTGAGCAAGTCTGAAACTCGTCCGTCATCCGTCATCAATCCCGTAACTTACTAATTTATAGAATAAAGCAGTAAAATGGCTGGGCCGGGCCGCAATCCTTCACTAATCGGTTGGGTCGGATTTCTCAATGCTGAGCCACATGACATCGGATCCATAGGCTTCCAAAGCCATTGTTGGTCTCTCTATGTGCGCATCCGTCCTGAGGCTTTTTCTATGAGTCACGAATACGATTCAGAGTTCGGAGGGTAAGAACATTATGCAGTTAATGCAGATGGGCTGGATATTGGGCCAAGAAGGTAGCCACGCCCAACTAGAGATCTATTCTAATTTTTTTTTTTTTTGGACAAGAAGGATTAATTTGCATTAAGGGAAAATATGTCCACCCTATATTTTTTTATAGTTACACTACATTTTTATTACATTGAAGGTCTTTAAATTTTATAACTTGTGAAGTTTGTGTCCTAACAAATCTTTATGCATTTTTTCTGAACCATTTAATTAAATTTTATATCTTGTTTCTTAGTAATGATTATTGTTCAAAAAATTTCATTCATATGTCGTAGAATCATAGGAAAATATATATTTTACTTTTACAGATTTTTCTTTTTGACTTATTTAAAAGATTTAAGTGGTTCTTACACTAAAATTTTTAGAAAAACATCATTGTTAGATATAATATGTGATAATCAATTGAAATTAAGAATAAAAATATGACAAAGAAAAAGTTAATGCCAATCTAAAAATATGAAAAAATAAAAGATATTAAACACAATTAGAGTGTAGTGTGTTTAGTAAAACATGGGGTGTCAATATAACCACCCTTGCGTTAATAATAGAAAACTCAGTTACATCATTAATAAACAAAGACATGCATCCAATATGGAGGACTCTGCATAACACAAGGATTTAGTAGCAAATGCGACTTTCTAGCTAAACCGTGCATCACCCCATTGGCAACGCGACTAGTAAATTGCACCTCATAAGCGGAGATATCCCCTAGGAGTCTTTTACAATCTTGGATAAGTAAGCCAAACTCCGTGTTATTTGCCTCATCGCTATGAACTGCATCAACTCAATCTTCGCGTCTGATTGGAACACCACCCGAGTGACTCCAATACATTTCAGCCATTTTACTGCCTCTCGTAAATATTCCCAAACTCATCAATATCACACCAATACCAAAGCTGCCATCTTCACCAAAAAGTGCAGTGTCGACATTACATTTCAGGAACCCAGCCGGCGGTCTCTGCCATTTAACGTCCTTTACAGCTGAATGTGTTGTCCCAGCCACTTCTTTCCCAGCTTGCTGCCATTCTAGAAGGCAGAAATCTGTTATAGTTAAATGGAAGGTTTTCTTTGTTTAAAACAAAAATGTTATTTGTAAAACAAGTTATGTCATTTTTGTAACAATCTATATTATTTGTGTAGCAAGTTATGTTATCTGTGTGACAATCTATGTTATTAAGTAATATGTGTTATGGGTGTAACAATGTCGGTAACAATTAATGTTATTTGTGTGTTATTTTTGTCTAACATACCATATTATATGAATTCAAAACTGTATAACTGCATTGATTATATGAATTGAAACGTGTAGCAATTTTTACTATGTTAATTTAAGAGGAAAAAATAAAAGAAAAAATGATTAAAAAGAAACAAAAAATTAGAAATAAGAAAAGAAAAAATAAGGAAAAAGGGAAAAAGAAAAAGAAAAATAAAATAAAAGGAAAGAAAACAATTCCGCTAGCCGGAATGCGGCCAACCAATGGCTACCAGTGGGGTGTGGAGGTTTTAAAAAAATAGTATTAAAAAGGAAAAAAATAATAAAAAAGCGAAAAAAAAAAAGAATAGCATATGTTGTTATCCATGTTGTTAAACAATATTAGAAGAGTGTTTGAGCAAATTTGGGTCCATTTCTACACTTTGGGAGGTTATGGTTCCACATTGTGGTTGTATAATTTTATATACAACACTTTGTAAGAGCAAGATTAATATTGAGGAGAAAATGCCAATGTGAAAAAAGCTAAAGGGAAAAAATTAAGGGGGGAAATGTTATTTTCAAATAATGTCTAGAGGAAAATCTAGTGATTATAGTGTTAGATGATTTTTTTATTTTTTAAAAACTTTTAACAAATTACTTTGGCATTGCCTTTTTTATCATGCAATTGATATATTCAATTTTTTATAAAATATTATTTTTTTTAAATTTATTATATATTTTTTTGAAGGAAGAAAGTGAGGGGGGAAAAGATAAAAGAAGGGCTAAATTTAGCCCCTCTTTTACCCAATCTCCCCCTCCAAAATAGCATTTTCCCCCCTTCCCCGAATACATTAATTGCCTTTGTTGGGTGAAATAACCCAAATTTGGGTTTTTTTCACCCAACATTAAATGTGTTCTAACCTCAACATAAGCCTAACTGGGAATTTCATACATTTTTTTTTTTATCCCAAGTAGTGACAAACCATTGACAATCAATGTACATGCATGTGGAGCAAATTGTTTTCTTACAGTAAAAGCATCATCCTTCAGTTGGGTACAAGCAAAATTATTTGTCTTGGGAAACATCCTATGAAAGAAAACTCTGTTCAATTTGAATAGTAGTTACAATAATATTATCATAGAAGCATTCAAGCGCCATACAAATACACGATGTGAAATGGTTTCTTTCACATCTGGTGTCATATTAGCGCCAGATAGCTAGCGCTAGATCAAATTTAAATATTACCAAATCAAATGGACAATATATCATCCCATTAAAAAAATAAAAAGGACAATATATCTTAAATTACATGCATGTGCAGATCCAGAAATTGACTGAGTCTATCATGTATTGTTCCATTCAACAGGCATCACAATATAGTAATGAGTTATTTGCTGTCACCTGTGAAGTGGTTCTATTATACCCTCACGCTTGTCTTAATTAGTGGACTAGGATGTTTTTCATGGCACTAAATAATAATGTAGTCGAACAAGACGTTATTTTGTGCGTTATGGAAAGACGTACGCTATTTATGGATCATTGCAATATTTGGTCGTCGACCTACACTATCATTAGTGGCCAACCATGAGTCTTATCTCTGATCGTCATTGATTTAACTGCATGTCAACACCATGTTAAAAAAGAGATATGTAATATTATTATATATATTTTTTTTTTTTAATTTTCAAAAAGAATAACCGAATCCAAAATATCATAATTACGATATATAAAAAATGAGGCATGCATGATGCATGTTAAGATTTTTGTCTAGTTATGTGCACTGTTTTATTTTCCTTTTGTTTGATTCCCCTTCGCGCATTCGAGATAGGGATGTTATTGTTATGGCAGGACAAGACTAGACCGTAAAACATTAATTTTGGTCAGTGATGGACCAATATTTGGGTGAATCTCACTCAAAAATTAAAGGAGACAAGAATCTCATCAATGAGTCCCGATCTTGGGATCAGAGTCAGACGGCCATGGTGATTCTATCCTTTCCCAACAAATAAGCTTGTGACTATTTTTTGCTTGTTCTACATCAAAAATTTTGATGTACCCTCATGAGAGCATGTAGAAGTGGGTATTTTTAACAGAAAAATTGACTCGACGGCCATTACCCGACCAAACCAAACCGGAACCGCCTGTTTTTCAGTTTTGGTCGGCCAGTTCGGTCGGTTTTTGCGCTAAAAAAAGCCGGTTTAGTCTACTGACCGGTTTTTGGTGTAAAACCGACAAAAACCGAACCCGTACCGAACATGACAAAACTGACCTTGGAGTCGACTAGAAAACCGAATTGGGGATGAATAACCGATGTATACCAGTCTTTTAATCTTTTTAGGTTAAAAAAATAGAAAAAAAAATTAAACTTCAAACGGGCTTAACTTTTGCATACGGTGTCCCATTTTCGTCCATAATACCATTTTCGTATTTTCATTATTTGTTTTGTAAGCCCAGCCCCCAAAGGGGTTGTTGGCTCGTCTAGTTCTTCTATTTATTTTGTCTTGTAGGGATTTTTTCCATTGATTGACTTCGAATAAGAATTGAGTTTTTCGATTTGCAATCCTATTTTGTGAGTGTTTACAACTAACAAATTACAATTTGTTATGATTACTTTCGCTCGTTTCTGGTTTTGAGTTTCGAATTTAGAATTTGATTTCATATTATTATATTATAATGTATAATTGTATCCCGTTAATTTACCAATTTATTATCTTAAGTATTTTGACATAAACTTTTTTCACAAACCAATTAAACGTGAAAATATTCAAACGCGAAATAAGAAAAACGTGAAAATATTCGAACGTTCCACGACAAAAACAAGAGCTTTGGCATTTGATTTATTAAAAAAAAATCTGTTTAAAACCGAACTGAACCGTCGGTCCGGTTCGGTGGCTAGCCACTAGACCGGTTCAGTGGCGGATTTACCGAAAAACTGAACTGCCCGACTGCCTGCCCACTTCTAAGAGCATGTTATGTGGCAACACTAATGCATCAAATTTGTTCATTTTCCATTGTTGCAGTATTAGTTAGTAGGCATTATTATTAACTCTAGGCTTTTAAATTATTATTATTATTTTGTGTTCTTAACTTTCCAAATCTGGTCCTCTCTAATATTAAACTTTAACTTTTCCTTTCCCTGCAATTTACCATTTTTATTGAATTTGAGGTTGAAAAAGTCAACTTTCCACTCAACCATAATTGCAGCTGCAGTTGCAGTTATTAGATAGAACTGGTCCCCGTCGAATGCAACTAAGTGTATGTTTGGCCTTTTTTATTAAAATACATTATAATCTCATTTATTATTAATTTAATTATTTATTTGACAACTACTCATTTATAATTATAAGTTTCAAATTTTTATTAAGAGCTTGTTTGATTCTCATTATTTGGAGAAATTATAACGAGGAGTGATGTAAAATGTGTATTGAAAATGTAAAAAAATTTGAAATATGTAATTGTAATTGAGCAGTTCTCAAATCAAATATCAAATTAGTGGTAAGTAAAATTATAAATGGGGAAAATAATGAGAATCAAATAAGCTCTAAATTTACATCACTCATTTCACCTCTTTATAATTTCTCTTTATAAATCAACTATTATAAATTGAATCAAACCGAGTCTAAAGCCCCAAATTTTGGATTCCATGGCAACACGTACCAGCAGTTGTCCTCCCAATTTTATTAATGCCAAAAAAGAGACAAAACCAAACCATTCAGTCTCATATCTTAAGTTAATTACTTGAAATGTCAGTATACTTTTTAAAAGTTATCTCAAATACTATTATACTTTAAAACTTACATAAAATGCCACTGTATTTTCAAAAAATTATCTCAAATGTCATTATTTTTTAAAACTCACTCGGTATGCTACTGAGTTTGTGAAAGTGTTATCCCGTTTGCCACCCTTATTAAAAATGTAACAGACTTGATGACATGACTAACGAAATTTACCACGTGACATCTTTACCGTTATTTTTTTAACTGAGTATTTACAGAGTGGCCAATGAGATAACATTTTCATGAATTTAGTGGCATATGAAGAAAGTTTATAAAGTACAATGTCACTTAAACTCGTGAAAATGTTATATTATGTGCCACTCGGTCAACACCCGATTAAAAAAATAACGGTCAAGATGCCACGTGGTAAATTCTGTTAGCTATGTTATCAAGTCAGTTACATTTTTTAACGAATGTGGCAAATGGGATAACACTTTCACAAGTTCAGTGGCATACCGGGTGAGTTTTAAAGTAAAATAGTATTTGAAAAAACTTTTTAAAAGTACAGTGACATTTCAGGTAAGTTTTAAAGTACAATAGTATTTGAGATAACTTTTTAAAAGTACAGTGACATTTTGGGTAATTAACTCCCCATATCATCAATGAGATATCCGTGACACAACGTGTCTCTTAATGGATGGGCTACAAGAGATTTAGTTTCTTTACCGTAGGGGCGGAGCCTCCATTGGACGAGTGAGGTTCATGGACCGCACTGAACTTCCTTCGACCTATGGGTGGAGACCGCACTGAAATTGGGCTGAGAATATCCGCCATTGTCGGTTGATGAAGAGTTGCAGCCTTGCAGGTAAATACACGGTGAAGGAAGAAGAAGCAGCCGAAAACGACACAGAATGTGGAGGGTCTTGAGATCTAAATGCAAAATTACACACTTGCCCTTAAAAAAAGGAGTTCACATGCTTTCTTTTGAGGGTTGACCGGCTTTCCCTCTTCCCAAATTTTTTTTTCTCGAATGCTTCCCTCTTCCTAATTAAGAATAATAGAGTATTATATTTTTTATATGGAACGTGATGATACATAATTTTTTTTATAGGAGTAGACGTTTTTCATTGATAATACATAACATTTTTATTACAATTTATGATCTAGTTCTAATATTTTTACAATTTAGTAAATCATCTAACTCTAAGCTAATTATATATATGTGAGTATTATTTTGCTTGTCAGCCAATGACTTTTTTTTTTTAAATAAGAAAGAGAATGAGTGAAATGTATGTATTACATTAGATCTTATAAAATATGAGAACGTGATATTTGTACGATAAACTTCAAATTTGAAATATAATAAGAAAAAATTAGTACAGTAACATGGACACTAGTACTCTCTAATTTTGCAACTTTTAGTTTAGACATGTGGTTGCATCAATTGGTGTGATATACAAGTTTAGTGAAAATATTTGGGGTGGATAACTCTTGATAGATATATATATATTATAGGTGTTGATGTGTCAAAATTACAAGTATTTAAAAACGTGATGACACAAATCTTAGTTTTATAGAACTCGATATCGGTTGACTTGACAATTAGTAGGAATTTGATGCAAAAAGATTTGCTTTCTGATGGTGTAAATTTACTGTAGCTCTTACTGCATGTAGTCATGCAGGTTTAGTTGAAGAGAGTTTGATGAGGAGACATTAAAGTAGAGTTGAGGAAAGACAAAAAATTTCCAACCACACTTGATTAAATTTCTAACTCCGCCCCTGCTTTACCGCCTCGCTATCTAAGCCTTTATTAATTGTTATTTCCAAGTCATGTCCTGAATCGAGGAGGTATAATAGCCAAGACATGACACATGATTAAGCGTGACCGATATAAGAAATTATAACATAATTTATTATACAAATATATACTCACACTGTGTTACGCCAAAACCTAAAGATGAGCAAACTGCAAAATATGAAGATTCAAGATAGACAAATTGTGGACTGTCCGGAAAGGTTCGGAACCTCAAATGCAATTTTTAATTTTTTATTTTTTAGCCGACAATTTGCTCTTTCTGACCCTACAAAACGGCAAAATTCACCAAATCATAAAGATAATATATTTTAAATCTAAGGTCCTTCAACCACCATTTTTATTTTTTATTTGTTTTTCAAAAGACTTCTTCTGCTTCTGGCTGCTTCTGTTCATAATAATGGCCAACCGTTTCGTTTGACGCTCACATATTATTAATTAATTAATTTATAATATGCAAGAAGGATTTCCTTTATTCTGGAAGTATGGAGAGGAGAGGAGAGGAGAGGAGAGCAGTGCGGGGCCAATTGTCATATTGGCACGTGCTATATTTTCCCAATTTATTATTTTACATAATAAATATAGTCTTGACTTTCATTTCTTTAATCAGGTTCCAAACTTTTTAACAATCACTCATCCAATTAGAAATTTTTTAAGAAGATAGATAAGACTCTTTATAAATAAATCTTACCCTTATTTGGCACTAGATAAGGAGCCTTATCTAATTTTATAGAAGCACTCCTCCAATCAAGTGGCAAAACTCTTATTCACATACTTTTCTTCAAGATTCTAAGTTTAAATTTATATAATGTTAAAAATCTTCCTCATCGTTCTGTACAAATTTAGTGTCCACACAATTCTATTTTATATTCAGATGGACTTTTAAATTTATAAAATAAGTCTACCATATTATTATTATTATTATTATTATTATTATTATTATAAACAACAATAACCATTAATTATGTATCCGAATGCCAAAACCTATATAGTCTAATGACATTTGTGTGGATTCCACACACTTCACCAAGACTTCAATTTCCCTCACCTACAATTTCCCAGTAACATCAAAGAAAAAAAATTGTCCAAATCACACCGCCTCAATTAATTAGTAGCTACATCTGGAACTTCAAATAGCTAGCTAGGCACTTTCATCATATCTCGCAGTCTAAATTATTGAAGTGCAATAAGAATATGGTAGGCATTTTCATAACTCTCTCCATCCTATGTCCACTTCTCTTTTCTTTGATTTCAATTCCATGGAAATTCTGGAAATCCCTTAAGTTCACAGCTCATGGTCCAAGTTGGATGTATGTTTTCTTTCTACAAGAATCGACACCGTCTGTTGGATTGGTTCACTGATCTCCTCTCCGATGCTCCAACACAGACAATTACAATATCCCGGTTAGGTGCTCGACGTACCATTATTACAGGAAACCCTAAAAATGTAGAATACATTTTGCGAACTAACTTTGACAACTTTCCAAAGGGCAAACCCTTCCAAGAAATTCTCAAGGATTTTCTTGGTAATGGTATATTCAATGTGGATGGAGGTCTTTGGTACAACCAAAGGAAGATAGTCAGCCAAGAATTTTCTTCCAAATTCTTGAGGGATTATGCCGTAAGTTCACTCAAACAAAAAGTGGACACAAAGTTACTGCCATTGCTGGAATCAGTGGCAAATGAAACTAAAAAAACACTGGATTTTCAGGATTTGTTAAGAAGGGTTACATTTGATGTTGTCTGCAAAGTTTCTTTAGGGTTTGATCCATGTTGTTTGGATCATTACTTTCTACAAAGTTCACCTAGTATTGTTGAAGCATTCGACATTGCATCGGAGATATGTGCAAGAAGAGGTGCGGCGCCACTGTCTAACTTGTGGAAGGTCAAGAGATTTTTTGGAGTTGGCTCAGAAAAAAGGTTTAAAAAAGCCATTGTGCAGATCCACAAGTTTGTGGGAAATATAATTCATGACAAGAAGAAAATGCTGAGTGATCGTGGAGGAGGAGGGGATGAACAAGATCTTATATCAAAGATGATATTAGGTATGTTGGTCAAATTCATCTTTAAATAAAGTTTGAACTCAGTATACGACTTATGAATGGTTTGCATTGAGAATTAAGATTCTTATATATATGTTAAGCTATCTTATAGTTAATTACATCATTTACCAAAGTTCAAACTTGCTTAGGGCTTGTAAATTAAAGCTTGAAACTTCACATTAATACATCATTACATTTTACGCTTTTTAGAACCTTGCATTTATTTACCAAGGTAGTCTTTGATAGGCGGTAAAGAGGAAGGTTTTGTCAAAGACATGATGATAAGCCTCATCATGGCAGGACGGGACACCATGTCGGCAGCAATGACATGGCTCTTTTATCTACTTTCACGCCATTCCGATATAGAACGTGACGTGTTGAAGGAATTAGGGTTTGTCGATGATAATGAAACACTAGGACAACATGAAACCTTGAGAGGATTGAGATTCTTAAAGGCTTGCATTTGTGAGTCAATGAGGTTGTACCCACCAGTCGCATGGGACTCAAAGCATGCTATAGCGGATGATTTATTGCCGGATGGCACCCTGATTCAAGCCGGAGATCGGGTTACTTATTTCCCCTATGGTATGGGAAGGATGGAGAACTTGTGGGGAAAGGACAGGCTTGAGTTCAAACCGGAGAGATGGATCTCTGAAATGAAACGAGGAAGAGTAAGAGCATTAAAGAACATTTGTCCTTACAAGTTTCCAGTGTTTCAAGCCGGTCCAAGAGTGTGTCTTGGTAAAGAATTAGCCTTCATTCAGATGAAGTATATTGTAGCTTCAATATTAAAAAGGTTCAAAATCAGACCCACTTCGTCTGACCAGCCAGTGTTTGTGCCACTTCTCACCGCACACATGGCCGGAGGGCTTCATGTGTTTGTACAAACTAGGTAAATTTGACATTCACTCTAAACCATATGATGTTTTATATAGTCATATTTTCTAGTCTCTGAAGTAAAATTAGAACTTCTTGTAAAATCAAAATTAACTAGCTCCCAGCGTGAGTGAAGTCAAGTGCTTGTGGTTGACTTGTAATGCAATTATGGTTCCTTTATGTTTAAATAGTTTAATCCTTAAAAATTAATTTTTTTCAAAATTAACATTGAAGTTTGTTTTCTTATTATGCCATCCTTGTTCGATGGGGCATTCAATGAATGTCAACATTTTTTTTTCCCTTTTTTGTTTTTCTTTTTGGGAGAAAAATAACGATAGTTATGCACGATTAAACCTTTTTTTTCCTTTGAGAGAATTTTTATAACTGATTTATTATAAATTAAAGATTTTTAGTTTTCAATTTAAATGAATTAGTCGGGGTAGTCACACGGTAGACTCTGAAGATTTTATAAGTGCGCCTTTGACGTATAGATTGTTTTGTATTCAATGAATGGAAAAACAAAATGCCAGATGAATCATTTCGACGAATGATCATTGGAAGCACTTCTTCAAGAGACCAATATACCGCTTTGAGAGATCTGAGCTTCCTTAAAAAGTTAAAATAACCTAAAGTTCTTTAATTATCCTATCCTCACACTTCCCGGCTCCCGCAGTTTTGGTTAGAGATGGAAATTAGACCAGCTAATAAGTCGAGTCTGAGCTGAGGGCAAAATTAACTTTTTGCAAGTAGCTTATTGCTCAGGCAAGCTAGCTAGCTCACGAGAAATGATGGGTTTTTTTCCCTTTCTTCAGGCGGGCTGGGGGGTTGGGAGTGGCTTGAGGGCAGTTCAGCTAGGCTCGCAAAAGGCAAAGCAGAGCAAAGCCGGGGGAAGAAAAAATTTTTGTTCAACCCGAAATGTACTGCCATCTGTTTTTCTGCTTCAAGAAGTGTCCATGCGAGGATCTTACTCCAAAGAAAAATCAAGAATCCTTTCCCCTAATCCAAAGGGGTCTTCGAGGTGCATAAAATCTCATTTTGGGATTTTTGTTTTATGTCCAGGTGCTTTGACCAAGAAAGAAATTATCACTATTTCAAAAGAAATTATCACTATTGGCATCTATGAATTACCGGCGAAGAACCATTGAAATTAAGGCCTGTGGATACAAGCAAATATACTGCTAATATTTAATTGGTTGCATCAGCTTATATAATTAGGAAAAATATTGATTCATGGCTTTCATAACTAAAATTAAGCAACGTTACTACTATTTGGGAAGATAACAATCATATACCTTGATGCCCAAAGTTGTTAAGGTTCGATATACTAATTGTGGTCAGCATCTGCATTTTCCTCATCTTTTGAATCTGTAACCAGCCTACAATGATAAGCTACCAAACTGTTTGTTCCACACCTCGTACGTGCCTAGTTCATTCAACGAAACTGAAGGCCTCACTTCTTGTAATGCATTCTCAAAGTCCTGCGTGCACATGATCAGAAGAATGAGCTCAAGCTTTGGAAAAAGAAGTTTCTAGATACTGGTTACTGTTCTTGCATTTAAATTGAACAGAAAAGGTTTAATGTTATTTATGTACAAAGTCATCACGTACTTTTCCAATTTCCTTGAGCAAGCAATTTTAAGCACATCTTAAAATTACGTCTACGTTTTAAGCCAATCATGATTTATAAAGTTACCTTTTCTTATTAATAAAACTTTTTTCTCTAGGAATTATTAACCTAGCTCATAGCAAAGTAAACTTTGAGTATTGATGGACATGCCAGTGTTCGCGATATTACCTGAAGTGTTACTGGCCTCATGTCATCCTTTTTCAGCTTCGTAATTTCAATTCCATGTTTTAGTGCTTCTCTGAGTGGACCCATGGAAGCGTCCTTCACCAAGTTCTTCATATCAGATCCCGAATACCCTAAAAATGTCGACATCCAAATTAAGGTACAAGACAGGAAAGCAGCTGCAGGATTGCATGCGGAAACTAATTGCTCAATGAGGAATTACGTGAAGATAATACCTTCAGTCAATAGGCATATTTTATCAGTATCCTCCTTTGAAAGGTTAAACAATCCATCCTTTTCCAGAAGATTCTTAATAATCCAAGCTCTCGCATCTTCATATCAGATACAAATAGTCAATAATAAAGATAACAAGTCACAGAAAATTTTTAAATGCATGGTTGTGACTTGGACCTGAAGAGGGAAGCGGTATATAAAGTCTCTTCGTAAGTCTCCTCCTTGCAGCCTCATCAAGTTCTTGAGGTCTATTAGTTGCACCTATGTCAGGAAACGCAATTAAAACCTACACACTGATTTTTTATGAATGCAGAATCTGGACGAAATGAATTTTAGAAGACGGCTAGCAAGTCCAAAAGCTATTTGGCTAAATACTCATTAAAAGCCAAAACCACGTATCAGACACTAAAATCTAGATGATAGGGGTAATATACTGTGAGGAACTGCAACTTAATCCATCTCGTACTTGCAGTAGAAATAGCAATTTGTGCTCAGCTAGAAATTTTAACTTCTCTCAGGATAACTAGTTTAGGAATACCTATCAATAGAATTTGATCATTTCCACCGTCAAAGCCTTCCATTTCAATGAGAAATTGCGTCTTCAGTCGCCTGCTTGATTCATGTTCACCTTCAGCCTTGCGCTGCACCAAGGTTAATTAAGTTAATTAATGAAAGATCTATCAGTATCACGTAAGCAGAGAAGCCTGAAATGCAAGTACACCATGTACATTCAAGCTATCATTTTAGAGAGATCACCTTCAAATTCCCGGCAACTACATTTATTTTTCTCCAAACAGATAAATTGTCATCAGAAAAATACTGCACTGACTGTAAACTGCAGGTTGCAGCTTACACAATTGAAACTTCAATTTTTATGAAAAACTAGGAAACATGAGAAAAGAAAAAGAAAAAAGAAAATGAAAGAAAATTGATGAAAATCTTCCTACAGGAATAACCTCATTGACTTATTACCTGTGACAACAGTGAATCTATTTCATCCACGAAAATTACAGCAGGCTGACGACAACTTGCAACTGCAAAAAGTGCCCTCACTAACTTTTCACCCTCGCCTATCTACAGTCATGAATTAACATTCAATTATTAGAGCATTTATAATATTTACACGTTCATGTATGTGCATATAGATTTGGTCTGATGATAATTGTAGTAGATAAAATATTAGAAGCAACAGAGACCGAGTTCCTGCATTACCATGCAAGGACGTAAAATTATTAGATAATGAATGCAAATGAAATTACTCTAAAGGATGAGGCAAAGATCCAAAATCTGCTCTCTCAGTCTCTTGATTAATTTGTAAGGCATGACATGTCATATAATACGGTCGTGCATAGCATTTAAGATTTGAGAATACAGGGACAAATGCACCATTTATAATCTCAACGTTTTCAAAATATCCAACATGCTTAATAAGGATATATAGGTTATTGGAACTTACAAAAGTAATTATAATGAGTCAGAACTTACAAAAATAATTATAATTAGTCAACCATCTGTTGAGATTTTCAGGATATTATGTGAATAGTGAACAGATTCATGGTGTTGATTTGCTATTAAAAATGCACATAAAAATTTCAAATAAATTACGAAATGATAAGTTTTTTTTTTTTTTTGGTACATCACTGGGAACTATAAAAGAAATATTGCGTACCCATTTGCTAGTCAATGAACTGGCAGATATGTAGAAAAATGTTGCTTTAGCCTCTCCAGCTATGGCTTTCAGACGTGTGCTCTTCCGATCTTTACCAGTTCCCTAAGCCGAGAGGAAAAATGAGTAGTGTTTTAGTTGTTTTTCAGTTTCTTAAGTAGGTGAAAATGCTTACTGGAGGTCCAAAAAGAAGAAGGCCACGGCCAGGGGAACGGCAACCTTTGAATATGTCAGGTCGCAGCAAAGGCCATATGACCATCTCTGTCACACATTTTTTGGCATGCTCCAAACCAGCTATAGCAGTTATGGAGAGATCAAACGAATTTCTTTTAATAAAAAAGAAAAAAGGTAAAAGACGTAGAAAACTATGGATGTTAAAGGGACGTGTGCTCTTCCGATCTAATATCATCCCAGCGCACATTAGGATCCCGATCCATTATCTCGTTGCTGACATGTTCAATAAGCCGTGGTTCCAGATTCCTTAGTTTCTCAGGAAGTTCACCATCAGCACCACACAGCAATTCCAAACTACATCAAGTTAACATTACATCTTGGCCATAGAGTAACTCCTCCCCCCGAAAGGAGTTGGAGGAGGGGACAGAATTCTTTGAAAATCAAACTCAGAGAGTTTACACATCACCAAGCAAAACACACACACACTAGAAAGTACCATTTTTTTGTTGAGTCATCTAGTGCATCTTCACCCTTTCCAGCAATGCTCTTAGTCACATTGCCCATATTGTTTCCATTGCATCTGATGGGCGGAATGAAATTACCCCGGATACCCCGACGGGAAAATCCATAGGATCTGACTCCATATCCTTTGTTAGTTCCCTCGTCACTTTGTGGGGATACTGAAGCACTTGGTGATCCTGTTAAGCCTCTCCTTTGCCTAACATCCATTTCCTGCGGCAGCACTCAGAACTTGTTAAGAAATTGGTCATAAATTGTTAAAAGCATTATGTGAAAGGTTTCCAGTACTCAAGCTAATAGAAATTCCCACATGATTGCTAGCTGACTTTAGGCTGAAAAACAATATCTGAGGTACATTTGTCTAAAATCACAGATATCTCGTAATAACTTGGATTATTGTTGATGTCAAAACTTATCTCTGGACTCTGATTATAGTGTTCAGCTGCTGTCCTACATGATTCCGATCTCTCTAGCCAATTTGCAATGTCAATCAACAGATACAATAATGCAATAATTATATATATTTCCACTAACATCCTAAAACTGGTAATTAGTAGTTACTGGCTTATTGCATCTTATGTAAAAATAAAAGTGATAATAGAAAAAATAGATATGAGGAATTTCTCAATCTGTCGACAACTATAGCACAATTGACCAAATGTTTAGAATTTTGGAAGATACCAGTTTTGCTCTTGCAGTAACAAATCCATTGCCAGAAGCATCATTCTCGGATTCTTCACTACACAATGGGGATTTGACACTTTCATACTTAGGGCTAATGACTTCCCTGTGAAGCCGTTTAGTAGCGGAACCATTCCCATATGGTTTTTCTCCTTCAGCTTTAATAGATGCAGGCAGACAATGATTATCGGGAGATAAAAGCCTAGAATAACTCTTTTCAACAAGAACACAATCCTCAGAGCTCTTATCTTTCGTAACACCTCTGTTATTTTCTCTGGAGACGTTTCCGTACAAGGATGTCAGTTTCCCCTGTATCAGATTTCTTGACGTCTTGCATCTCACTTTCTCCTGCTTGTCAAGTTGGTTTGCCTAACAAAAATGTGCTTTTTATCAGCGCTTGATGTAAGCTCGAACTATACCCGTGACCATCCACTTGTTAAGGGAATGGCAACATTTAATGTTAAAGAAAACTTTGTGAAAGCTTAAAACTTTTAGTTGGGCAATATGAAACATATAAAAAATGAAGAGACTGTCAACTGAGATATCATTAATACAAGTAGAAGACAAGAGCACATAATCAACTTTTAGGCAAATTATACCGATTCAATCAAAGCTTTTCCATGGGACTGCTGAATCAGAGCATGGAAGTACTTAGACTTCTTAATCTTCTCAACATCAATGCTGCTTTTCTTGCCAAATATGCAACCTGGATCTCTGCCTGCTTGTTCAAATGCTTGGCTAACATTTTTTTAGTACAAATTAACCAGATTAGCATTTAGGAACTTGAGTTAAAAGTCATAACAAAATTGGTAACAACTGACAATCTCTAATCTTATGTTTTACACGTAAGGATATGTGCTTTGCTAGACTGATCTTTAAGAGATGTCTGATTCTCACTTTAAATTCCTCGTTATAATTTTAACTAATTCAACAACTACTAGCTTGTAATCACACAGTTCAAACTCATATCAAATCTCCACCACTTATTTTACCCCATCATAATTTCAATTATGATGAAAATCAATCATGCGCTTAACGTATCATCTTAACTAACTTCCACAGTTCAAACAGTACACAGAGATGATGATAATGATGATTACGATAAACAAATAAATTACCAGAAAATCAACACAAACATGCAAACGGAAGTTTAATATACCTTTTCCTAAGCTACAATAAACTGCATTTCCTAGACTTTTAATACAATTCGTGTACAATGGAACTAAGCCCTATTACAGTAGACAGCAACACCCGCAATATCATGGCAAAGATATCCACATAGCTCTAACTGTAGAGGAAAAAAAGGAACTAATTCAAGTAATTACAGATAAGCTAGTTCCATTCAGTTAAACAACTTCCAATAACAGATATACGGAAATCAAAGCAAGTACCAGTCTGAATCCGGAATGAGGGGGCGTCGAGCAGAGTCGAGCTTCGCAATTGCTTCACGGCGAATGGGCAGTGTGAAGGCCTCATCAACTTGAGATTGGGAGCGGGAATCGAGGAAACCAATGAGTCCAAGGGCTTGCACTTGCGCCGAGCTGAAATCCTCCTTCTCTAGAGCCAAATCGGCTCCGAAAATCAGAGAATGGAGCCGCTTAAGGTTATCGTCGACTTGTTTTCTCCAACAGACCACTGATTCTTCCTCCATTTTTGGCTTTGACATTGAAATCTCCTCATTTCCCGCCATTGCTAGGCTTCAGGAGCAATCGAGAAAATAAATGCCGGGATACTTTTTGATTGTATTTCTACATTTCCACGGGCTGAACTTGGGCCACAAGGGGCTCAAATTCTCTCTTTTGTACAGGCTGCTAGAAAGTAGAGTAAGCCCATATCATATATGCATATTCCCAAAAAAAAAAAAAAAAAATAGAATCCCTCTTTTCTTGCAGTAAAAACCAACGGTAACGCAGAAGAAAATACCTATTTAAAAAACCAATAGACCGTCACATATTCCTTTTTTGTGTCTTTAAAAGAGAAAACCTCATTTATGTACGATGATGACAATAGTAATTTTTTTCCATCCATATGTAATGTTGTATACGCATTCATAGCCATATGGACATTATTTTATGAGACTCTCAAATAATGCAGACTCCACCACTCAGCTTATGGTGTGTTTGATTACATATTATTTTCCAAGGAAAATATTACTTTCCATCTAAATTTTCTTGATATACAATTAAACAAAGCTTTATTTTCCATGAAAAATATTTTTCATCTTAGGCAATAAAGTGATGATTTTCCTTGAAATCAAGGAAAATGAATTCCCATGGGGATGTAAGAAAATATCTTCCATGGAAAAACAATTCCAATTCATTTTCTACCCTTCAATCAGACGCGCCCTTAGTGTTTCTGTTCCTATTTCAAACAATGACCAGCCCACTTTTCATGATAGCATATTCTGAGGAATCCGCAAACATTACGCAATATCCACCAAGTAGCCCCTCAGTAGTTTCACAGCACTCACTACAACTATCGTTGTGACACTTATTGTTCTACGTGAGCGCATATAATATATATATATATATATATATGAATTCACGTGAGTGCATATATGGACGTACGTAAGTGGTAGAAAATAGCACTCGTCGCGAGTGGCATAAAATTTTCGTGTAGCCCCGTAACTATCTATCTTCCTTTCTTAAGTGATTAATAAACATTAATATAATATATATGTACGTCTAACTCATTATATTGTTTTGTGACATTATTAAGCATCGTCTAGAACATGCACCGAATAAGTAAACTTTCAATAAATAGAGTTAACAAGTAAATATGAAAAGTATGAATAAATTTCTAACACATATAAAGGTGATGTGAGTGTATGTATGCTTGACACGCAGATACATGTAATTATGTGATGTGCATATATACAATTATACGTCATCATGGTAGTACTAAAAAAAAGAAATTATATAAAAAGTATAACACTGTCTATGGTTCGGGTCAGCACTACAAGAACTAAGGCCCATAACAGCGACATTTGGCAGTGCTATAAACCACATTGTGGGTCCTATGTGTCTATAACAGTGACAAATTCGTGGCAAGTATATCGTTGCTATAGCTTGTTGCAATTGCTCAATAGTCCACTTTTCTCACGGGAAAAACAATCATACATATCGCCCCTAATAGGGCCAAATCCTCGTTCACTTGATCTGGTCAAGTCTAGTCCTCTAATCGTAAAAATGCAGAGATTGGTTGGAATTTTCTTCAATGTAAATGTCTTGAATGTGATGAGTAAAGAAAAGTGGAAGTCATAGTCTCTAATGTGAAATCATGGTAAATTATTCCGTTATTTCCAAGACTACAGCAATGTTTTGAAATCGAAATCTTGCCAGAGGTCAAATTCATTCAATTCAGCCGGGTAATAAAAGTCTATCAGAAAAAGATGAACGCCAATTCCACTGACA
Source organism: Nyctanthes arbor-tristis (assembly GCA_963692815.1). Taxonomy (NCBI): domain Eukaryota; kingdom Viridiplantae; phylum Streptophyta; class Magnoliopsida; order Lamiales; family Oleaceae; genus Nyctanthes; species Nyctanthes arbor-tristis. The sequence continues at coordinate 6,328 of CAVNYN010270505.1, read as the reverse complement.
AGTTATTCGTTCATTAATTTGGTGGGGGACACTTGCATTATTGATCATCATCATTACATCCTCACTTGAATATGCTATAAAATCAGTCTTATTTATAAAGTAACATCTATAATTCCAAGTTTTTAAGTTGGATGATTTAACAGGTATAAAATAAAATTGAAAAATATTCATATTTATAATCTCAACATGATTCGACTGCGTTTTCCGGGAAAAAAACACGATTAAACTGTGAACATCATAGATAAATGTCATGAGTAAATTCGAATATGCATTTAGCTAAGAAAACTTAATGCGGTTAATTTCAAAAATTGAAAAGTTCAATACAAAGATTCAAGTTGTAACATGTAGGGTTGGATAAACAAATCATTGTCGCCTGCAGATAAGGCGGTTAGACTTGAAAATTGATCTAGAGGAATGATCTAAAGCATATTGTTGAGTTTTATAAAGAGTCTGACAATCAGTCTGGGGATAATAAAAAGTAGAAAATGTAGGGTTGGTGTTAGGGAAAAAAATATAATTGGCCCACGTGATCGTGGGAACCATATCGATGGTGAGTTCTAGAGCATTTTTATTTTATTGATCAAATTTGGTTCCAAACACTAAAAGCGGATTGACTTGGAGTCAATGAATTAGTGTCCAAAATTATAACTGTGATTGTCCTCTTATATTTATACATAGCGCACCTGACAATTTTTACTTCCCTAGTATTTGAGCAAGTCAAAAGTATTCATGATCTTCTGACAGGTATTAAATTGGGAAAAAAAATAAAGAATCTTTCTTTTCTGTTATTAATTAATTCATGAATTAATTAATTAAATTTTTTCCCTAATACAAGGGGATATATATAATGTAGGAAAATTTTTAAAAACCCCTAAAACCTCAAACCCCTTGTGACATGTATAAATGTACGTCATGTGTATTTTATAGAAACTATGTATATTTTAAATACACGTGGCGTGCATACACACATGCCACGTAAAGTGGAAGGTTTTGTAATAAAACATCTAATAGGTTTCGGAAAGGGACTTATATAATACACTAGAAATTCGAAACACGAGCATCTTACCACATGATTAATTATTTTTAGATATGTCAATTATTTTTAGATATGCTTTTATGTTAAAAAAATTATTTAAATTGTGTGGAATTAATTTTTATTTTTTAAATTAATTAACTAATATTAGTACACACATGTGCGTTGTACGGGAAAAACAACGTTAAAAAACATATTCAATAGTAAGATGTACAAAGAACTAATATTAATATTCTATGATGTTCATTCAACACGTGGTGCGAAACAATCCAACCAAGAAACTCAGTATCAATGGAGTGAAACACAATTCACATGTAAGCAATCTTCTCGTTTTTATGTCTTAGTGGAATAAGTCTATCTTCATTATTCGATACATTCATAGTTGCAATTTCGGCTAAGAATCTTTAATACATTCATAGTCATGCGATTGATTCCACAAACAATAATAGCGTGTTTGATTGCATCTGTTTTCGATGGAAAATTTTCCAACTTTTTGCGTTTGATTGACAAATGGAAATGAAATTAAATTCTATTTATAAAAATCGTCAAAACAGGAAGCCCTTTCAATCTCGGGTATTTTTCCTCTATAAAAAATTAAATCTTATCCTTCAATTATTAATTTTAAATAAAGCCAGATTATAACAAAACCAAAATCCTGTCTTGAGGATAGAAGAATATAAGAGAAATTTGAAATCAAAACAACCAAATATGATCAAATTGATTTAAATCGGAATAGCAAAAATATAGATGACTGTAAGAATTACTGCACGAACCTAAAAAGTCTAAAATATCCCTTCAAGTTTTTGTGGGAAAATTGTGGTACAATTACACCGCAGACTCTTTGCTTATATATATATATATTATAGATTAAACATATATATTGTTAGTTTAAGTTAATTGAAAATTATAATTATAATTTTTTCTTAATTTTCTCTGTATAAATGAATATTATTAATTACGACTATTTTAATGCCTTTTATATAGATAATAATCTTTACATATAATTAAAAAACGAAGAAAAGTGTGTGAAATAAGCATCATACATACATTAACGCAAGGAAAGTTGCTAAGGAAAAAGAAAGTTGCCGAAAAATAGAATATATTTAACTGAATTTACGAAGAGAAAAATAATTAATTACCATATTTTAAAATGAGATTATAGACACTCAAAAGGAAAGTTCGAAATGGGAACAAAGGTAAGAGAATTTGCAGTGAAGGGGAAAAAATATATACTTAAAAAGTAAAATTGGCACCACAAAAAAGGTACTGCAATAAAATGATCTCAAGAGTTACCACGTGAAAATGAGAAGAAAAAAAAGGAAGGTCACTTGGTTGCCTTTATATGGATAATAATAATAGATAATAACGATAATTTTATTTTGTTCACGCATGTATGTTATTATACATGCGTATAACACATGTCACACATTTAGGCTATAAGTGTGAAGTACTAGTAGTTTAGACGTTTGACACATATACACATATGTATAATAACATACATGCGTGTAGGTAAAATAAAATCCTTATAGATAATAATAATAATAATATATAATATATATAGATAGCAATAATTTTATTTTGCCTACACGCATGCATGTTGTTATGCATGCATGCACATGTGTCAAACATATAAGTTACAAGCATCTCACACTTGTAACCTAGATGTATGTCATGTATTGCTCGCATGTATAATAACATGCATGTGTTGGTAAAATAAATTTTTTTTATATATTAGATAGATTAGATGTTGTTTTGCAGTTAAAATTAAAAATATAAAACTAAATTAATTAATTAATTAATTAATTAATTAATTAATGGTATTTATTTTATACTTCATGAGGTTTCCTAGCCGCCTAGCGTTTGATGTTGTTTATTTAGAATAGAGTAATTCTAGGTGGACATAAAAATGAGATATTATTAGGTAACATTCTCATGTGGCACACATTCATTGGGTGATGATAATATGACTATTTTTTTATCATTCAATATAAGTATGTCATATAAAAATGTCACCTAAGAATATCCCATTTTCATATCCCCATAAAATTTTTCTTTAAAATAAGAAAAAAAAGCCGTTTTTTTGTTTCATCTTGTGTCCTGTTTCCGTGCAAGTGCAACCTAGGGTCCAATGCCAAAAAGTCTAGATCTACTGATCCTAAACCCCGTCTCGCACGTTGTTCCACCAATTAAATCAAGACAAATCATCACAATTTTACATATAAGCAATTCTTTTAAGTGATAAAAAATTAATTAAACAGATTCACGATTACAAGCGTCGTTAACGTGTTCATCTCCAAGTATATCCCTCCCATCTCTCCTCACACGTTCTATCTTCTGACTCCATCCCCGTTTGCAACCGCATAACTGGCAAGAAGCTGCTTGTTTTTCTTCTCCACAATTTGTCTCAGATACTTTTGGTAGAAATTGGCACCTAATATTTTCCCTTTCATGGGTGCGATAGAAAGAGTACAAGGGATAGAGAACTATTTAAATGATCCTCACACCTGACAACTTAAAATCATTTCCCTGAGAATCCAAATAAAGGAAAGTATGATATGAAGCAAATTTGACTGGTAATTCAAACTAAACCACCGAGATTGCACTAAAGGATGAGATCCTATAATTGCAATCTACATAGCCATTATTTGATGGGTCTTAAACATAATCATTGGCGGATCCAATGGGGCATAGCAAGTGCTGGCCAGAAATTTTTTTTTTTTTAATAATTTAAATAGGGAATTTTTTTTTTTTTGTATATATACGCCCTTGGTGGAATTAAATTTTTTCCATTCCAGCCTCTGCTGTTTTCCAATTCAGCCTGTGCCGAAAAAATTTCTAGACACCCCGCTGAACATAATATTTCATTAATGTGTGTTAGTATATGCAACATTCTAAAAGCCACAGCAAATGCCGTACTACAAGTCAACTAATCAAAGTCTTAGCATCTATTAAAAGTATGCGTAGGCATGTCAAGGTTATCTAAAGTATGCGGGACCACATAGAATAACTACAAGTCAATTGAAGCAAACATAGGGCCCACTTAGAATAACTACAAGTCAATCGCAACAAACACAAAAAGCTTGTAAAGATTCATTCTTGCATTCTTCTCAAAACCCACTTATTACAAGGAATCTTACAAGACGAATTAGTCTGATGTATGCAATTCTTGGCTCTAGTCAAATTCCTATACTTCAATTCAAATTCATCTCAATAATTCAAGGACATTTCTTTATAGTGTTATGGAGCGTATTGAGAGCCCCAATTTCGCAAATTATTTTCTAGTTCATAAATTAGACCAAAAACCCTTTATTAACAAAAAATCAACAAGATGAACAGATAGGACATAGTAATGAATCGAAATTTTAGCTATATAGATCAGAACACCGCTGAGCCAATTCCGCCGACGAGAAAAACAACGAGCAGGTCTGTGATTGAATATCCAATGCCAATGGAATCACAAAAGATGAGAAATAGAGAGGAGGATATGATAGAGGGGGAGGAGGGATGGAGAGGAACACGTTAACGGCGTCTGTAAATGTGAATCTGTTTAATTAATGTTTGATCAGTTAAAAGAATTGCTAACATGTAAAATTGTGATGATTTGGCTTGATGAGACGGGGTTTGGGGACAGTAGATCCAGACCGAATGCCAAGCGACAAGTCTTAGTCAATGCACTTTTATTCCAACTTGGCCTTGAGTTCCCATCACAATTCCACAAATTGACGCGTATATATAAATCTAATATATATTGCAAGCTCCAACATATGAATTATGATCAGTTAACTTGCATTTCATTCTGAAGATATTGCAAGAACTAGGCAGAGAACATTGATACATGTTTGCACTAATATCAATTTGCCTTTTGGATTTAAGTTTAACACATATCTTGTAATCTAAAATTCTAAGTATGGCTCGACATTCACTGCGACTTATCATTCTTGTGTTGCTTTTCGAGTATTTTCACTTCGAGATGATCAAACTCGGATCCTGCAACAATCAAAATCTTCACATAATGTGCAAGAAGAATGAGAAGAAAGCGCTCCTCGCGTTCAAACGGGCCCTCGTAGATCCTTCGGGGAGACTTGCTTCTTGGCACGGCGAAGGCTGCTGTACATGGAATGGGGTTGGCTGCAATAACAGAACAGGACATGTAGTCGAGATCAAGCTCCGGAATCCAAATCCGAATAGTTTGGATGGCGACTACCAGTTGGGTGGTGAGGTTAGTCCTTCTTTGCTTGACTTGCAATATTTGAATCATTTGGACCTCAGCATGAACAATTTTAGGGGTGCTCGAATACCGGACTTCCTAGGGTCAATATCCAAGTTGAGATATCTCAATCTCTCGACCGCATCGTTTGGTGGTCGAATCCCTACAAGTCTTGGAAAACTTTCCGAGCTCGAGTATCTTGATCTCAGTCATTATTCCGAGATGGTTAAAACTGAGCTTAAGTGGATATCGGGTCTTTCTTCTTTAAAGTACCTAAATTTGGGAGGTGTAAACCTTAGTCAAGCCGCATCTTCTTGGCTACAAACTCTCAGTTCCCTTCCGGTTCTCACTGAATTGCATTTGTCTCAATGCCAGTTAGTGACTCTTCCCACTTCTCTTCCAACTGTTAATTTTACTTCCCTCATTGTATTTGACCTTTCAAGCAATGGTTTCAACTCCACAATTCCAGACTGGTTGTTCAGTCTAAGTAGCCTGAAACGCCTTGATCTTAATTCGAACAATCTTTATGGTTCGTTACCTGATGCATTAGCAAATTTGACTTCCCTGGAGGAACTTGACCTGTCTGATAATTTTGGTATTCAAGGAAAGTTACCAAGAAAACTTGGAAATCTCTGTAATTTGAAGAAACTGGTACTTGCTGGCAACATCATTGATGGGGAAATAATCGAGTTTACGGAAGGCTTGTCTGGATGTTCGAACAACAGATTGGAAACACTGGATTTGGGATACAACAAATTGACTGGTAACCTGCCGGAGTTCCTGGGCAGCCTCAAGAATCTGCAGTATCTTTATCTCTGGCAGAATTCGTTTCAAGGTTCAATTCCAGAGACAATAGGGAACTTGTCGTTGTTGAGGGAACTTTACCTGTCTTTCAACCAACTCAGTGGAAAAATCCCAGTGAGTTTTGGACAGCTTGTTTCCTTAGTTGCAGTCGACTTGTCTGAAAACTCGTTTGAAGGTGTCATAACGGAAGCCCACCTCACGAACCTCTCCAACTTGCGTGAACTACAAATTGGACGGCTTTGGCAAAATGTTTCAGTGGTATTCAACCTGAGCTCCGACTGGAT